>MU832668.1:0-68913 GCA_029204225.1 Diphasiastrum complanatum | reverse complement strand
CTGATGTTTAGGTCACCTCGTGCTCTGATATGATTATAACACTTCTTTGACATTTGCAGCAGGCAATCATATTATATTGAACGCCTTTCCATGTTCACCCGGTCACACCAGGCAACTGACGTCAGGCAACAGCACGGGTTGCTCGACGGGTAAGGGGGTTTGCAAGTTTTGGAGAAATCAGCTCCTGGAGACAACGGGTCACAGGTGCAAAAATGATGTAGGGTGATGCACAGCGGGGGTGAAGGGGTGAACATGGACTACCCTAACATCTTTAAGTGAAAAAAGAAGAGGAGCTTCAAATGGTGAACAGTTCACGAATTCAGCAATGTAAAAGTTGAATTGAATTTTTAGAATCCTTATGAGCGCTTTTTCAATTTCAGAGTGTAGACGCAAGCGATCCCACTCAACTGTAACATCCTTCCCATAAAAGTGGCAATTAACATACCAAATACTTTTACGCTGACCGATAGTGTAGCTCTGCGAGTAGTATGGTGAGCTTGCTACCTGATAAATTACTCAGACAAAGAGTCACTGGAGCTTCACTCCAAAAAGGAATAAATCACAACACATGACCCATCTACGTTATCAGCCATCATTAACAAATGAGTCTCGTAAAGGTCAATCATTCATGGTATGCAGAGATGAATCATATAAGATTTGGGGCAATATCCAGCTTGTAAGAAACTTCTCAAAATGTAAAGGAAAAGGAATAGCAAGTGGAAGAAAGATACCTGGTGCCATAGTGCCCGCAACGACGAGGTCTCGGAAGTCATAGCTGACTGTGAAAGGAAATGTAAAATTCCTGCACAACGATGAGCTTTGCTTGATTGCTTGCTATTGCCAAGGATTCCCTAACACATGGTCAATCAAAACGATCCTGCGTTCTCAACCCAACAAAGGCAATAACCCATTACCATCATCGGCATCAACAACAACAACAACAACAACAACGCCAGCCAAAACAGAAGAAGAAAGAAAACTGTGCTCTTGCCGAAGAACAGAATATAACGGAACAATATGAGCTGATGCTGCCTCCCACGCTGCATAGTGATTCTGACTCCAGTATCAATGAGTATGGGGGGTCACATGGTCAGATGTTTGCCATGTGTCCTGATAAAAACGTGCATGGTGTTGGCACTCATCCAACCATTCAAAAGACTCCATCCAAAATCATAATTTATGATAATATCATGTGAATGGTTCCATGACCACATAATAGGCCCCACTCTCATCTAACTATTTAAAAAGACTCTATTGTCAATAGCAAGAGTGTGTGGGTAAAGTTCTTAACTCTGGCCGGCCGGCCAAGTGCAGGCTCGGTTCCCAACTGCTGTGAAGTGACATCTTTGAGGCTCTCCCCTTCCTTGGCAATGCCTAACTAGCACTGCTATGGTGTATATGTTGTATATAAACGCCCACTACTAGCTTAACACGTTACCAAAAAAAAAGACTCTATTTAAAATCGCTATTTATGATGAAATATTTAAGGCTATATGAATCATTATATGACCATGGAGCCCTACTTGAACCCTCATTTGCATCGTTACTAATATCCTCCATGCTCTGTCCATCGCGGACAATGGAGGCAATGCTCTAGAGTGTGGATTGATCGTGCCATTGTCCTCCTTCAATTGAAAATGTTTTCTAGGGATTCTAGATAATTTAAGACTTACTATAAATTCAACTCCCTAGGGCCTAACTAAATACATGTCCATGACTACCTCCCATATAAATACTTCCCCAATAAATACTGCTAAGGTTTTTCTAAATACGTGTACATAAATGCTTCCTATATATAAGGTTTTTCTAAATGTGTGTACATAAATGCTTTCTATATATATACTTCCTACCTAAATAATGCTAAGATATTTTGCACTTCATTTTATTGAAGTATTATATTTAGATATTTCATGGAAATCTGTTTGGGCATCCAATGGGGAAGGCACAATACTCATAATGCCCTCTCCATTGCATGCCTAAATGGATTTCCATGAAATTTTGAAATATGACACCCTATGAAGTGAAAAATATCTTAGCAAATATTATTGACCTCGAAAGTATTTACATAGGAGGCATTCATAGACAAGTATTTAGGACATGTGAATATGTAAATAATTGGTCATCATGTTCCTATTGCCCATGATTTTTCATAATGGGTGTTATGCTCATATTGACCTCCTAAACTTTCTCATAAATTATCATAAGGATCTAAAGTTCCACCATTAAAGAATAGTAGTGTTGAATGGGACATTGATCAAGCTTCTATAGTCTATGTCGTCAGAGCTTAGAATATTAAAGTCCTCAAATTTAGCCCTAGAATTGCTCATTGTTAGAAAGAAAGTGTTGCACATTTGCTTGGTTTGAGAAGGCTAGATGAAGAACCATGGGCATTGCACCTTCATGTGTATGTACAAGATTGTCTTGTGGCTACATAGGGGGAGGAAGAATCTATTGGGTTAGCTTTGAGGCCCGCACATGAGCGTTGTAGGTGGATGGGTGACTTGGATTGATTGGCACATTTTTGGGGCAAGGATCCCCATTGAATGGCTACATAAATCATTTTCATATTTATTGCAAATTATTTGCAAAACATTACTTAGCTAGACTCACCAAATATTTATGTTGTGAATTTCTTGTGTGAACATGTGGATGCCTTAAAATTTTATTTTGCATCCGCAATGCGAGTGAACAAAAGTCTAAAGGTTTTGAGCATGAATTTTGCCTGTCTATATCTTGTTTTTGTAATCACTTGTTGTGTTAAAGGTATTATGGACTTATATTTACTAGAATAATTTATGCTCAATGTTGTCCTCATGTACTTATTTGGCTTGAAGATGTGCGAGATGTTGAAGATGCTATTGAGGGGTGCAATAAATAATGCTTAAATGGACATAGTCTTATTGATCGTTAGACCATTCTCCCTCCTGGCAAAGCAATTTCCTTTTTTGCCATGAGTTCTCTCTTTGCTCACACAAATTTTGCCTCAAATTTCTTAGTGAATTCTCTTTATCATTCCTTATATACTCCCCCGCCTCAATGTTGAAATTTAGAAAGCTTCTTTTTGCCTTCATTTTTTATATGCAATTCCTTCCTCATAGCCAATTTTGAAGAGTTGTCAGTCAAAACAATCCAACTCACATGTATCTCTTTTCAAATCTCTCTCATTGGTTGCTTCAATCCATTCTCAATCCCCGCAAAAATGAACAAAATATATACAAGACAACAAAACAAAAGCTCCCACCAAAGAATTGCTCAAGCTTTGCACAAAATTACCACCAAATCTCTCTTTCAGTGCACCTTAATAGTTGAACATATCAATAGACAAACTTCTATAGCCATATTCAAGCACATAGCCTTCTCTTTGCAAATACTTTTGAATGAAAGCTTTCCATTTCTCTTCATGACTATCCCATCAGCCCTACCTTCAATTGAGGAGCCATGTAGCTGAATTACATTTTAACCTCTCCCTACTCAAGTTGACTAGTCCAAATCAAGGCATGAGAAACTTTTATATTCTTTGTTATTTTTTCTCCTTAGAACTTCCAAACTTTAAAACTACCAAGTTAGAAAACCCCTACTTATTAACACGTCCTTAGTCTTTAAGACATAACCAAAAAATTCTCAAAAAAAAAAGAAGATATGTTTGACAAGAAATAGCCATTTATCAAAACAATAATTTGACTAGAACCTTGAGCCAAAAATGAATAAATAATATGATCTTCCATGGATTAAAAAAAACTTCTTGCCCAATTATTCCAACCAACTAGTTAAATATTTAAAGTAGATAATATAACTCAAAAATAAAAAAGTAGCAAAATTGTTTTAAAAAAGTTGCATAGTTAGAATGGTTATTTACTATACAAAATAATAGTTAGCAACATGTTAAGTAAGATAACAAGATTCACAACAAATCCTTTATCAACCTTATTCGTAAAAACACATAACAATCACAATCTTGATAAAAGAAAAAATCTTCTCTTTGTATCAAAGAGAAAAAATAATCATCAAATTGAGGAAATACAAACAATATTATTCTTCATGCACAAAGATGACTGTGTTTCCAAAAGAAGTTGACACGCAACTTGTAGCCACATAGATCCAAACTCTTGACTCATTCGTAGGAGCCCTTATTAAACATCTACTTTGAACTCGCTGGATCAAATGACTCGATTCCATAGCCATGCATGAATTCACTGGGTTATAGATTTAGATTTTATGCATTACAGGAGTTCTCAAACTTAGAAGGGCTGTTTGTTACGAGTTATTTTTTTTCCCCTTGTTGTTTATGTCCATGTGGCCCAATCGGTTCTTGACATAGTGGCTTCTATGTAACATAACTCGCCTGACCTGGAAAACACAATTCATGTTTGGGCAAATTTAAATTTCCGGTTCGGTAGATTGGAAGCATACTATTGGCTGGCGTGTGCGATGACTGGTTGACTAAACTGCTTGGGTTAAGCTCAAGTTAAAATTATCTTGGGACTCACAAATAGGTTTGGCACCTATTATGTCCTGGACTCTCATATTGACAAGTTCAAACATGAACTCTTCAAGCTATGGTGATGAGAAGGAGACCGAGATCCTTGATATGCTCTGCTATTTTTTATAATGAGAGGGAAGACGATGGCACATGGATTATTAGAGAAACTTAGAGCCCGATGAGGGCTTTTGAAAAAGATGTTTTTTTATTTTTTTTCTTATTTTTGTTGCCATGTGGACCAATTGAAACCTTAGCTTTGGGGTTTTACGTAACGTAGAATTTTTTAAATATAAATAAAATAAAAACCTTTTAAATATATTGTTGTTTCGTCGGGCAGCATGTGGAAATGCTATTGGTTGATGAGGCCTGCCCTTCCAGCTCATCACTGCCCGAAGAGACCGAAAAATATTAAAAATGAATATGACAGATGGTTGAGATGAGAAAATCGATGTACCATTACTATATGTGCATTGTCAAACCATGATTAACAGGGATAACCAAAGTTAATTTGTGGCGCCAAATAGATCAGTGTTTCAAATTTTCACCAACACTTTTTCTCATATTCATGGCTTTGTGTCTACGCAAATTTTCAGATTCATAGTTCATTGTTTCAGATTTTTGCATGCAAATTACGAATGACGCCATCAAGGAAGCCTTGCTCTTCAATCGACTCTGTGCTTCTATTCAATGAGACAAATGATAATGGATTATGGGTGCCAAGAAAATATTCAAAAAACTTTTGGGTTTTGATGCATCCATCATCAAGAGGAGCATTTCGAAAAAAGAAAAGGTCAAAACTATCATTTTGATCTTATTGGAAGGCCAGAATTTTGGATTTCAGAATATCATCAGGAGGAAAATCTATTTCTAAAATTCTAGTCCAACATGTATATATGCATTCAGAGATAAATGTGCAAGGATTCAACCATCAAGATCACAAAAAAACCAACTATGAGTATTGATATTTTTTATACTTTGATTTTTGTCATTCATAAATATCTAATAGTAAACTTGCCAATCTGATCATTTTTTTCTTGCAGATTTATATCCATACAACATAAATGAATGGGAGCCGAGTGGATCTTTAGCAGGTGTGTTAGATGTTATTCACACTGATATTGGACAGCTGCAATATCGAGGTAGAACTGCAAAAGATCTAGCAGATAGTGGGATCTTTTTTTATGAATCAATGTACATTCCTGATACAAAAGAAAATTTTGGACAAATAGTACCAATTCCATTACCTAGTTTTGAAAGTGATGAATGGATTGCACCAGATGCTACAGTTTCAGAATCATTTCATTGCAAGATATATAATGATGTAAAAAATTCATTAAAAATGAGCACGAGATAAAAAACAGTCGGATTGAACTGGTTTATTTCCTTGAATATAGTTGTGGATTTCTTTTCAAGTGTCAATGTACACAAAACTCCAACGATGTTTGTATGCAAAATTTTATCAGATAGTTTATTATCTGAACTTATGGATGAAGGCTAGGACAAAAGATCAGATGGAGAAATAGAATGCAAAATTAAAATGTCTTCCATGTGCTTCCGTTATCAAATTGAAAAACAAATGTTGAGCTTATGCTTCCATTATCAAAGATGGAAAAAAAATAAAGGTAAATGGGTGCTACTCGATCAAGACTTGGAAGCCAGTGGACATTCAAAATGAAAAAATATTGAATTATATACAATGATGCAGTTTTGACATGTGTTGAGGTGGAAGAATATTGGAGTCTAAACTACATCCGGCGGAAAATATTGCTCCTACAAGATGATGTACTTTCAGACTTCAGATTCATTTTCAATGGTAAACTCGTAAGTAACTGTAAACACTCGATCTTTTATGAATAGTTTCAATCGAAACTTTATAATACAAACTCTATACTAATTCTAACTAACTTTGTATTAGTTTTATGCAGGTACATAAAAGACATGAGCTCGAGATCAAATGCAGAGATATTGGCGAAACAATCCAACTTATGGAAGAACATTGAGATTCACTATCAACAAATACATGCCAATCATCATGTCTTTTTATCATTATAGAAAAATTGCATTCCAGTATTAGACTATGGACACAAGCTGATTGTAAGAATCTATTGTGATATCAATAAAAAAGCCTATAAACGGGTTGTTTACAAGTAAAATGATTGTATCTTTTTTTTTTTGATGTCTCTCTATTTACAAATAGATATCTATTCAATTAATTTTTCTATATTTTCTATATCAGTATTAGGAACTGATTGTTATCGACGCGTGTCATTCTCGCACGTGACAAATGTTTGATCAATCATTCTAGGTACGGCGCATTTATTTTGACTAATCACATGTCGACACGTGTTCCTTTGCCACTCCTCCACACATGGAATTTTTTTTATATAGGTCTTTTTCGGCTTGGATTTTCACGCAAATTTATGATTGCTTTGTCGGATATCGATTTCAAGTGCGCCACTTGCTCTCATTACCTTTCATTGACTATTATGCGCCTGGATCCGATACTGCATTGTCCAGTATCGTATTCAAGCGTGCTTTGCACCCCGTTTTTTTTTTGCTCGGTGTTCTTGCTCGGATCCGATACTCCAACTTCAAATATCTCTCTCACACGCACGTTGCCTTGACATGTTTGTCTGACTTGCGGTTTGCACTTGAGAGCGATATTTGGAACTTTAGTTCTATTATTTTTGTTTAAAATGTCTAATTTTGAATCTAGTTTGCTTTCTTTTTTTAATGAATTTGGTATTACTGATAGGTTGGACTATTTCAAAGCTCTTTGTTCTCCTTTTCTTTTTATTCTACCTTCTATAACTGAGGGCCTTGGTGTGGAGGCATTTTCTGAGATATATCTCAGATTTAAGTCCCTTCTCAGTACTTAGCTATTCAGATCTCAGAATAAGGACATGATTCATTATCAGGACCTGGTGGCACTCAACAAGCATATCTATAAAGCTAAGCTTGACAAAATGTTTACCAAGTTACATAATGATTTCAAGTCTATAGATGAGTGCGTAGTTCATAATAAAAAATGTAGATTTGTTAATTTTCAGTCTGCTTTTGTTTTTTCTTTTTTGTTATATATTTCTAACGATTCGGAGGCTGTGCCCTCCACTTCTGAAGCAGCTTCTTCTAGTGGTACAAAGTCTGAAAAGTCAAAGATTGTAGATATAGATACTTTTTAATATTTACCTGTGCAAATGCCTCCTTTATCATTTTAAACATTGTTGCATATGCTTCCCTACTGATGCTAGAGAAGTCACATGCCCCCTGAAGCAATGTAGTGTCTAATATTTTTTCAACTTCATCCATAATGAATGCTATCAATAACTGAAGCCTTAATCTTTTTCATTTTGTAATTATTTAACATTGATTTCATAGATTTAGAAGTCAAGATAGAGCCTGTTTCCAACTGAAATCTCATCGGCCAAATGGTCTTCAACAACCAATGTTGATCTGCATTGCAAACATAATGTTCATGAAAATGTCAGTAGAAATTAGGACACTCATAGTATTCACAACAATTTATAATAAGCAAATCAACAGAAAGTTGAAATGAATAAATAACAAAATTAGTGATTATGAATAAATCCAAAAGTTCAAGCAATTTTCAGTACCAAATAAGCTATAACTTACTTGAATGCACGAATTCATCTTTTTCTATGAGCACATCCATATCTTTAACAAGAGACAAATATGAGATACGCATGGATTGAAATGCAATTTTTATCTCATCATTACTAGTTGTATAATGATGCAAAGAAGATTTCAACCTTTGGATTTCCTCCTTGAGCATCTCATTTTCATCCAAACAAGTTTTCATCTTTGTAGATTTTTCTTCGCACTCCTTTGATATTTTTCTTGATTCCTTTTCCAAATAATGTATTCTTTGCATTGAATGTGCATTCCCATAGAGCATCAAATTCTCACAGTAATCCAAAAGGCCATTTTTACCATGACACATATAGATTATTAACTGACTCACCGAATGAAAATCTTGATGTTGCAATGAACATGGATCAATAGGATACAATATTCCTGATGACCATAAATCTACATGTTTTAGCTTTTCCTCCCTGTATCGGACCATATCAAAAGTTGACATTTTGGGTTGCTTTGAATTTCTCGTCCTGAGCGGAGCATATTCTGGTGACAGATCCACATGAAGATGATAAAGCTTTGTTATCAATACAGTAGTATAGTAACAAACAACACAATGACAATAACAAAGCTGGAGATCGCGCTAACGACTCTGTTGGAAATAGAGATGGCATAGGCTTTTTTCAGAAATGTCACTCCTAATTCAAATTTTTGAGTGTTCCCAACTATTGGGAGGGAATATTTCAGCATTTTAAAAACTTATATTTTAATTGTGGTTAAACACCAGTGAAGTTTGATGTGACTAAACTAAGGTGCATTCATTTACATGGAAAGTAGTGCGGGCAGATGCGTAAAGAAGTTAGAAAATGATATTATGATTACTTTATAGTTATTTTTCTCTCTCCTATATGGCATTTCTTATAGGGCCCTCTTTGGGCCCATATTTTCTCTAATGGCTCGTGAATATCAAAAGGCTTCTTGGGTATTGATGCATCCATCGGCGAGAGGGGCTTTTTGCCAAAAGAAAAAGGCCAAGTATGCATATAGATCTTATTGGAAAGGGCGGATTATTAATTTCAAAGTTTCTCCAGGAGGACAAACCATTTCAGAGGTGCTTATTCAACATGTTTATATGTATTCCGAACTTAATGTGGAGGTTGTAAATCCACATGATTTTTGAAAGTGTAATTGTAAGTATCTTAATTTTTGGTTTGCTTGTCATTTTTAAAACGTGATCGTATTTATGAATGGGAGCTTATTATGATTTTGTATTGCAGATCTATATCCTTCAATTATACACGAATAGGAACCTGTGGCGTCTCTTTCAGGTATTATAGATGTCATCCATTTAGAAATTGGCAAATTGCAATACAGAGGACGAACGACAAAAGAACTTGCAGATTCTAGAATATTTTTTTATGATGCTATGTATATTCCAGACACAAATGGAGGAATGGGAAAACTAGAGTGTATACCTCTACCTGATTTTCAAGATAATGTGTGGTGGATTGCAGTCAATGACAATATAATAAAGTGTTTTCATTCCAAGCTATATAATGATGTACAAAAGTCACTCAAAATTAGTACTGGATCAAGAAATGTGCACTTAAGCTGGTTTGATCCAATGTCATTGTTTGTCAACTCTTTTTCAAAAAGGAAGTCCAACGAACTCCCACGTTGTTTGTTTGCAAAAATCTATCAGATGATTTTTTATTCAAATTCATGGACAAAGGCTGGGATATAAGATCCACTACAGATATTGCTTGTAGAATCAAACATTCATCCATATCATTTAGATACAATATAGAAAAGCAAATGCTTAGTATGGTGTCTCATTATCAGAGATGGAAAGAACACAATGGTACTTGGGCCCCATTAGATCAAGATCTAGAAAACATTGGACACATTGATCGTATATGCATTGATATCATGGCAAATAAGGATTTACTTACTACTATTGAGGTTGAGCCGGACTAGACCTTATTCTACATTAGAATGGAACTGACACTTTTACAGCAAGATATCCCCGATATTTCAGTTTTATATTGGATGGAAAATTGGTATGTGAAATCTAAGGATTTGTATATTAATTTGTATTCATTATCCTTTTTGTCAATATTCGGATCACTAACTATAATTTGATTAATGTATGTTTGTGCAGATACGTAAAAGACATGAAGAGAAAGTCAAATGCAAAGATTTGGACGGAATTGTTCAGATAATAGAGCAATTATGATACAAGATTTGTAAAAGCTCTCCTAAAAATCAATATATTTCTCATTTTCTGAGAATGTACATGTGCATCCTGTATTACCCCATTGTCTCTATCTTTCTATATGCCCATTCACACGGAAGTTACATAAAAAATGTATATCTCTATTTAATCTATTATTTACAGCTCAAAGTAATATGGATTATCTCCACCCTGCACTAGTGTCAGTTGTGGACTTGATTGGCCTCCCGTTTCCGCAGTTGGACTGGGTCTTGCATGAGATAATAAGTTCTCCAACATTTGTTGACGAAACTCATATATCTCATTCATTGTAAATGCTCGACATTTATACTACAAATCCAAAATAACCGAGTCAATTGACTTATCAGAAACCACATTAAAAATAACTTAGTTGGCCATTAACTAGTCTGTTTACCTTTCGTATATCTGGAGCCCCAGATTGCATGATGCACCACTCTAAGAAGTCCTGTATATTGCAGATGGAGAACCATCCACAGCTATGTCCATCATCATGTTGAGCTGACTTCAATCACAAAACCTATAATAGGTTAGTTGTGCACTCTAAAAAAAACAAATCATATTACCTATCAGATACTTGATGAGAAATACTTACTTCTGCATCAACAATCTGCAGGGGGCTATTTACAGTGGCCCCAACTGGCCTTGGCAAAATGACAACATTTTATTGTACATCACGTCCATTTCGGCATGGGTAGAGCTCAAGGAATTCATGTTTAAACAGATGGGATTAATGATCCCATATGAATCTTCTCTAAGGGAGATTATATGCATACTCCAATGCTGACTGCAAACAAGAGATAATCAGTCAAACTGAAGAAATTACAATACCTATAAAAAATATTATCTGAATATATTCTATGTAATCACTTACTTTTGGCAGTATGGAATAATGAAGACTTTGGTCTTCGAAGTTGTATGGAGAAGATACTTCGTCGCTTGAGTTGGACTATGAAGGTTGTGTGCAAAAAAGGACAGCACAACCCCGATGTCCTTACTATCATCGCATTTACATCTATTTACAAAATACATCAAACCAGCCTCCACAACTGGATCTGATATATCCGTTGTCTTCTCCTTCAAGGCATCACAAAAGTCTTTATTTATGTGATTTACATAATTAATTGAACTTAGACAAAAAGAAAATTGACCTTCTAGCTTATCAATCTCTTTGGCAACATGCTCATCAAAAACTATATACCTCTCAGAATCCAAAAATGAATCTTTCGGATCAACAGGAAATCTTACACAAAGATCCTTATAAAAATCACCTATTAAACTCTTATCTAGTTCTGCTATTATTTTATCTACAATAGAGGTCATATCCTCGTTATTGTGGGATGGAATGGAGGGAATGGAAGTGGAACTACTTGAATATTTAGGGGTGGTGAGAGGAGAAGAACACATTTTTGACAGTCCAACCAAAGGACAAGATATATGAGGGGGGGATGGTGATTCGCTGAGTACTACCCTTTGCCTGGTGGGCTTGGTCTATTTTCTCCTTCTTTGTTGAAGAACAGGCCCTCTTTCTGTAGGTGGTGGCCTAGAGGTGAAGCCAGTCTTAAAAATCTGATCGTATGTACTCCTCAGCCTCATGACAAGATGCATGTCCTGAGGCATGAGGGTAACTCTCTTCGCGTGCACTGTGCAAAGCGTAGAGTCCTCATAGGCAGTATGGAGGGCTTCCAGGGCTGTTATGTTCCAGCGAACATCATGTGAGAGTGACCTTGTCACTAATCTCACAGACCTAGAGAATGGAGCATGGGAAATCAGGAGATTCGTTGTCCTATGTAGTCTCCTGATATCCCTTAGCCATGGTCTTCTAGGCCGACCTACTCTCCTACCAGTGCCCACTGCCCTTTGTACAGGAGGACGAGGAGGCGGGACAAATGTGGTAAGATGTGTTGTCTGCTTGGTACAGGCCATTTCAGGCTAAGGTATTGTTATGAAACGCCAAACAGAAAGAACAGTGGATATTGAATAGGGGAGGCGCATGATGGCGATATGGGAGATGGCGTATCGCTACGACGCGCAGAGGGGGAAGCTGTATTGGTATCTGACTGTCTGGGCACGTGGTAGCGATATGCGGATAGCGAGGAGTGCAAGTGAACGAAGAAATCTGAGGAGCGCTAGGGAACGAAGAAATCCGAAACAAAAATATGAGCCGAAAACGTCCTTTTATACCTGCAGAATGTCCCATCATTATCACACGTGTGATGTGACACGTCCAATCCCCGCACGTGTGGTGACATGTGTCATCACACGGACCTATCATGTGTCAGGACATCACCAGTCCGTACAATCATACGGCTGTCACAATCTGGGCCACACATGCGTCACAACTGGTCCATACGATCATATAGTTGGCATGCACGTGCGAGGAGATGTGTCAAGATCTGGAGTATACACGTGTCATGCAATGATTTGGCTATCATTTCCACACGTGTGGCAATTTTGACCGCACGTTTTCGAAACACGTGTACAGTTCAGATCCTCTAAATTAGACTATATATATGAGTGTCATTTTTGGAATTCAATTTCACATATTGAGCCTAGCAAACCGACCTGCTCCAAAATCAGAACATACTATATCGCTATTACGCGCCCAATAGACATTTCCATAGTTGCACTGCTCCCTGGCACGTAGTTCTGATATCCGAAATCATGTATAGTGTATATCGCCATCACGCGCCCATGATTACACCGTTTAGGTCCCCTTGCTAATCGGCGCCTCATATCGATATGGCCTCCTCGTCTACTAGTTCGATCTATGATAGAGCTCTTAGTTCTTTCCTTGTTGATGCTGGGGTTAGCGACAGACAGGCCCATTTTTTGTCCTATTTCGATTTTTAGTTTGACATAGAGAGCACATGGAAGTTTTTCCCAAAATGTACAAGGATTTTTATGAGTGCTTGCAACAGGGTACCCTTCTGATGGACGACCTAAGATTTGTGCATTTCACAGATTTGACTTATGCTCAGCCTAGTGCCAAGCAAAGGCATAATCGTAAGTTTACCAAACTTATCGATCTGTTTGAACATGTCATACCCTGTGAGGAACACAATCGAGTATGTCGCTTCATTCAGGAGGGTATGGCCATTGTGTTTTTCTTATATGCTCTTATCCTTGATGAGGCAAAATCTTCTGGGTCGTCCATGATTGGTTTGCCTGCCCCTACTACTCGTGTGGCTTCAAAGGTTTCCATTACTGATGAGGTTTTAGGAGATGTAGAGGAGGCCATGCAAGCACAGCAATATGATCCTGCCAAGGCTCATTCTCTGTCTATCTCTCCCTTATCTACCATGAGCGAGATTGACCAGAGCATAACAGTGATGGACCTCCCTGTGTACCATATGGATGATATTGCATTCTTGTTTGTTAGCAACATCGAAGACGTAATGGATCTCAAAGAAGATGAGATATTATCTCTTATGTCAAGGATGATTTCTGAATTTAATGACTTTATTGACTTTGATGATGACGACCTCATAGATGGCATCGACTATGAGGACCAGGTAGAATGGGCAAGTGGCATAGATGTCCTTCAAGGGATGCTATCTGAGAGCAGGGCATATGAGGCTAATATGCCGAGTGAGGAGGAGTTTCTGGCTTTTCAGAAAAAGTAACCGCCACCTCCCATATATATTATTCCAGCTGACCAACAATCGACCATTATTGCTTGTCACAATTTAGAAGTTGCTGGTGTGATCCAAGCTGATGAGGAGGATTTGGTAAGTACACCTTCTCACAAAAATCATTTACTATTTAATGTGTAACTGATGATTGATCTGCTAGTTTGACTAGCACTTGATTTTGTGTTGTAGGAAATCGCTGAAGTTGATGCCTTTGCTAGCAGGCATGGAGGATTGAGAGAGAGACAAGGTGGGAGACAGAAGGATGCCTCATTGGCTCATTATTTGAAATATTTTGTAAATAACGAAATTTGTACTCTTCATGAAATATTTTTTGTGAATGCGGGAACCTTAATCATGGCCATCAAGGCCCTATCTTATTTTGTCCAGGGGCATAAATATCCAAAAAATACATATAGAATCATTTTTGTTAAAAGAGATGTTGCTCTTAAAGTGTTCAATTACGTGCCAGAAAATGTTCCTATGAGATCATCTGCTCTGGCAATTCTATCAGGATATATAGATCTAAGCAAAAGGCGATCCACTCGATTTTTGGATCCTTATGATAGGGAAAAGTTTCTTCCTAACCACACAACAAAAGTTGTCCTTAGAGACAATGAAAAAAAAAAATTGTACTCTTTTCCATTTAATGTATGTGAAATTTGAGAATTTTGGATCACACATGTTTTTGATGAAATGCTGCTCTTGCCTGCCAATGTGATTTCTCCATTCCTTGTGAGGACCATATACTCAAATTGCCATACTTTTTTGCAAAAAATGATGCATGATGCCTTAGTATGTGCTGCAATATCAAAGATTTATGCATTGGTTAGAAAAATATGCATTGGTTAGAATCTATCAAGCAAGTTATACTAAAATTATAGAATTGTAAGACACTGTTCAAATGTATCCAGCCATTTTTTACTTGAAAACATTCTAGCCACCATATGTTATCTTCTGATTGCACACTGAAGTTGAGATCCCTTGAGTTTGTTGCATTGCTCAATGCTCTATTCATGAGAGTAATATTTACTCTTTCCAACTTTTGTCCTTTTATAACTTCCAATTCATCTAGCTTGACCACCAGAATAAGTTTGCTCATACTAACACTTGTAATATTATAGAATTTCACTATAAATCTCAATAAATGATTCAAATCCACAAATAAGTTGTTAGTAGAATCATATGACAAATTGCCAGACTTTGAATTGTAAATCTCATTGAAGTGAAAAGGGATTCCAATGACGTTTTGCATACTCTTATTCAATACATCTCTCTCCAATCTTATCTGAAAAGGGCGAGGAATGGGAAATTTTCTTATATGCAATTGTCCAAAGGCCTCATTAATAATTTTAAATATATTGGCATATGCCTCTCTATTAATACCTGAGAAATCACATGCTCCCTGAATTAACGTTCGGTCGATTACCTTACCGACCTCGTTCATCAAAGCCTCAGTGACCTTGGAGAATATCAATTATTGTCCAATAAAGACTTTGTGGACTGAGTTGTCAATACCAAACTCAGTGATTTTCTGATCAGGTCATTGTCCCTCAGATGCTCATTTGCAACCAATGCTGATCTGCAAATAATTATGAAAATCAAGAAACCCCAATAGGACACATAATAAATGTCATGCTACTTCACAAGACAAAAATAAAACCGATTCAAATCAAATCCTTACTTGAATGTTTGAATCCTCCGTTGGCCTCCATTTAGCGAAAGTCATCAATGTCTTTCAGAATTCTTTTTCGCTTGTTTCTTTTTAATTTCTTATCTAGTATGCGAGTTTTTTCTTTTAACTGGTCATTTGATATACGTAATGTCTGAACAATTTGTCGGAATTGATCATTACTTGCATTCAAATTTAACATAATATTATGTAAACGTGAATTATCTTTGTTAGGGCAATTTTTGGCAGGGGATTGGTCTAGCCAAAACGTCCTAAAAAAGTCAAGGGGCACCACTACTGATGGTGGCTATGCCCTACGTGAGTAACAGAGGTCTTGCCACATCAAATCCTGGGGGCTTCCTCTGTTACCCCGTGCTCCTGAGCCAATGAGAGTTTTCCAGGCTCTCAGAAGTATGATTGTAAGGAGGGGGTGCTAATACTTTTGATGCAATGATTCACTAGCTTTCTAGGGTCATGGTTCCATAAAAACTTCTGATTGGTAACTCACGCTAGGATCTCACTTATGTCTCTTTGAATTCGGCATGTAGTTAGAAAAAATTCTACATGGGCTTGAAATCGATTTACTGTCTATGATGTGCTTGTGGGGTGCAAGTTATACGCACCGCTTTGTTTGCTAAGCGGCGGTATTTTCGCCCACCATTGAGTCTAGGGATTTCGCTAGACAGTATCGACGGCGGGTGTGACTAGTGTGACACTTTAACCAAGGTGGTGTTTTTCAACCATGGATGGTGGATGACCCGCTCTTGTGTTTCACAGAGGTCGGGTTCAGTCGATACCCTTCATAAAAATGGAATCTTCACAACTTGACGATTCCGTATAGCAGTTTAACTAGTAGGTAATACGCTAGACGGTTCAGCAAAAGCACAAAGTCATATAAAAAAACACCTTCCCAAATTTGTGATAAAAATGATTCACTACCGATTACCAACTTTGTCATTTGATTTCTACGGATACAACCACAATATGCAACTATTAGCAAAATTTGACTCTACATGACTTCATACTTAACATTGACGTTAGTCTTCCAAAATTTACTTGCTTCCCAAAAACTCTTATAAATATCTCGTTTGAAATGTGAATAAAAACCCGTACTATCACGCAATGGTTTGATTGACCGTAATACGCTTATGATAAACACACTATTTCATGCCATTGATACAAAATAGAGATGAAAATCAAAAAACATACCTCCATGCACGATTTAGGTAGCCGTTGCGTGTGAAGCCCTAGTCATGAAAGTAGATTCAATTGGTTGTCGTTTGACGTCTTGCCTTTTATCTTCAGAACAGTTGAGGTCACTTGTCGCTTCTGTCAAAGCATGGACAGGCAAAGAGTATGCCGCTGGAGAAATTCATAATAGGCTGCTAGGAGCATGAGCCTCTGGCCACAAACAAATGATGTGGTTGTAGCAGAGGCAATGGGGGGCCTAAAAAAACCCTTGTAGGACAACCATGAGGCAGCCCGAACCAGCAGGGCAGCAAAGAGCCATCAGGGCCCGCGAGGGCCAAGAGAAGTTCCAGGAGGGCAATGAGGGCTGAGAGGCCACACAGGCTCTGAGGCAACAGGCGAGCAAAGAGGAGAGCTGCAGGAGCAGCGAGCAACAGAGCGTCTGCAAGGGAAGCCAACGAGCACGAGCAACCAGAGGCCACAGGCAGCAAGGAGCTGCCACAAGAAGACAAAGGGCCACAGATGTCTGATTTGGTACAAAGACAACATGATTGTTTCAAACAGAACCAGCAGGGATATAGTGCCTCAGAAATCAGCGATGGACTGGCTATTTGATGTCTGCCAAATTTTTTTTGAATGATGGAAGACAAAAGTGTTTTGTAGCCTCCTCAGAAATGCATTGTAGCCTCCTCAGAAAATGAGATTGGTAGCAACAGAAATGCATTGAGCAATGGCCATAGAAATTCGCTTGAAGTCTGCCACAGAAATGTACGATTGGCTGCCACAAAAATGCTCAAACGATTGTTAGTCAAATCCTCATAGCCTGATCAGCGATGAACTAAGAAATATCATTCATCTCTACCTCCTCATAATAAAGCATTCTCATTATACTGAAAGAATTCCCTTTTGAAACAATTTGAACCCTCATAAAATACTTGATAAAGAAATTGATAGAAATTCTGATGTAATGAAGTGACAATGGGGCCTCTTGTGATCTCATATTGAACTCGTTGTAAGTCACTCTCAAGCAATTCATGATGTGGAAATCATGTATCCTTAAAGAATTAAAATCCTCTCAACGAACTGATATTGGATACCTCAAAACGTTTACATACAACCTCTCATTCATACAAATCCAATTCAAAATCACAAATTCTATTAATGAAACTTGATCTCAATACCTACTCCTCATGAGGAAGTTTATTGGAGATTTAAGGACTAGCAATGAAGCAAGTGTCACTCCTCAAGATTGGAACTTGTAAAAAGTAATGAAAGTTATCTCAAGCAAATTGGTAAAATGTGTGATGGAACTCTATGAAACTCTCAAGCAAATTGGTAAATGAGATTGGTAGCAACAGAAATGCATTGAGCAATGGCCATAGAAATTCGCTTGAAGTCTGCCACAGATATGTACAATTGGCTGCCACGGAAATGCTCAGACCATTGTTAGTCAAATCCTCATAGCCTGATCAGCGATGGACTAAGAAAAATCATTCATCTCTGTCTCCTCATAATAAAGGATTCTCATCATACTGAAAGAATTCCCTTTCGAAACAATTTGGACCCTCATAAAATACTTGATAAAGAAATTGATAGAAATTTTGATGTAATGAAGTGACAATGGGGCCTCTCGTGATCTCATATTGAACTCGTTCTAAGTCACTCTCAAGCAATTCATGATGTGGGAATCATGTATCATTAAAGAATTAAACTCCTCTCAATGAACTGATATTGGATACCTCAAAACGTTTACATACAACCTCTCATCCAATTCAAAATCACAAATTCTATTAATGAAACTTGATCTCAATACCTACTCCTCATGAGGAAGTTTATTGGAGATTTAAGGACTAGCAATGAAGCAAGTGTCACTCCTCAAGATTGGAACTTGTAAAAAGTAATGAAAGTTATCTCATTGAAGGAACTCTATGAAACTCTCAAGCAAATTGGTAAAATGATATGACATCCTTCCCATCACACATACCTCGTAATCCACACCCCTCTACTTATTCAAAACATAGATGAGGTGATACAATGCATGATCGTACAAAGGTAGCTTTTGATAATATCCATCTCATACATGATGCCCTGATATTAAGCAAATATCAAAGGGGGAAATGAACAGTCAAGAGCATGAAATCTCAAAAATCAATCCATTTGGATACATCTACCACTCAACGATGAACCTTCCATGCAAACAAGCTCTAACGATACAAGGCAATCCCAAACCAGAACCACTAAATCATGCTCAAACCCACACAATTACAAGGAATGCACTAACTCTCTAATAGATTAGAAACAAGACAATCACAAATCAAGATCACACTCAACACATTATTGCAACAAGGATCCAAAAATACTCATACTCGAAATTATCAACTCACAAAAATGCCAACTCTCAACATCATCTCACTATCACATCATTATCTAACTATCAACTCCAACTCATTATCCAATTATCATCCAACTATATCTTAACACAAAGAGTGGCCTCCGTTTATAGTAAATCCCAAGAGTCCTCCTTCAAAATGAGGCTTTGCCAATTTTCAAGCCCTTTTGTCCATTTCTCTAACACCCATTGTCAAGTACATCAAGTGGCCTCCTTGAGGGTGTAGGGGTTGGTGCCATTTAAGGCCCCCTTCCAAAACTAGCCAAAATGCCCTCTTAGTCAAAAGCTAGAGAAAATATCTTTTAGGCCCTCCAGGTCCTAAAGTCTTGTTTACATTGACATTAGTCTTCCAGAATTTACTTAACATTGACGTTAGTCTTCCAAAATTTACTTGCTTCCCAAAAACCCTTATAAATATCTCGTTTGAAATGTGAATAAAAACCCGTACTATCATGCAACGATTTGATTGCACATAATACGCTTATGATAAACACGCTATTTCATGCCATTGATACACAATAGAGATGAAAATAAAAAAACATGCCTCCATGCACGATCTAGGTAGCCGTTGCGTGTGAAGCCCTAGTCATGAAAGTAGATTCAACTGGTTGCCGTTTGACGTCTTGTCTTCGATCTTCATAACAGTTGAGGTCACTTGTCGGTTCTGCCAAAGCATGGACAGGCAAAGAGTATGCCGCTAGAAAAATTCATAATAGGCTGCTAGGAGCATGACCCTCTGGCCACAAACATATGACCTGGTTGTAGAAGAGGCAATGGGGGCCTAAAAAACCCCGTAGGACAACCAGGAGGCAGCCCGAACCAGCAGGGCAGCAAGGAGCCATCAGGGCCAACGAGGGCCACGAAAAGTTCCAAGAGGGCAATGAGGGCTAAGAGGCCGCACAAGCTGTGAGGCAATAGGCAGGCAAAGAGGATAGCTGCAGGAGCAGTGAGCAGCAGAGGGACTGCAAGGGCAGCCAACGAGCACGAGCAACCAGAGGCCATAGGCAGCAAGGAGCTACCACAGGCAGACACAGGGCCAAGGATGTCTGTTTTGCTACAAAAACAACACGATTGTTTCGAACAGAACCAGCAGGGATACAGTGCCCCAAGAATCAACGATGGACTGGCTATTTGATGTCTGCCAGAAATTTTTTGAATGATGGCAAAAGTGTTTTGTAGCCTCCTCAAAAATGCGTTGTAGCCTCTCAGAAAATGAGATTGGTAGCAACAGAAATGCATTGAGCAATGGCCATAGAAATTCGCTTGAAGTCTGCCACAGATATGTACAATTGGCTGCCACGGAAATGCTCAGACCATTGTTAGTCAAATCCTCATAGCCTGATCAGCGATGGACTAAGAAAAATCATTCATCTCTGTCTCCTCATAATAAAGGATTCTCATCATACTGAAAGAATTCCCTTTCGAAACAATTTGGACCCTCATAAAATACTTGATAAAGAAATTGATAGAAATTTTGATGTAATGAAGTGACAATGGGGCCTCTCGTGATCTCATATTGAACTCGTTCTAAGTCACTCTCAAGCAATTCATGATGTGGGAATCATGTATCATTAAAGAATTAAACTCCTCTCAATGAACTGATATTGGATACCTCAAAACGTTTACATACAACCTCTCATCCAATTCAAAATCACAAATTCTATTAATGAAACTTGATCTCAATATCTACTCCTCATGATGAAGTTTATTGGAGATTTAAGGACTAGCAATGAAGCAAGTGTCACTCCTCAAGATTTGGAACTTGTAAAAAGTATTGAAAGTTATCTCATTGAAGGAACTCTATGAAACTCTCAAGTTAGCTGGTGAAATGATATGACATCCTTCCCATCACACATACCTCGTAATCCACACCCCTCTACTTATTCAAAACATAGATGGGGTGATACAATGCATGATCGCACAAGGGTAGCTTTTGATAATATCCATCTCATACATGATGCCCTGATAGTAAGCAAATATCAAAGGGGAAAATGAATAGCCAAGAGCATGAGATCTCAAAAATCAATCCATTTAAATACATCTACCACTCCACGATGAACCTTCCATGCAAACAAGCTCTAACGATACAAGGAATCCCAAACCAAAACCACTGAATCATGCCCAAACCCACACAATTACATGGAATGCACTAACTCTCTAATAGATTAGAAACAAGACAATCACAAATCAAGATCACACTCAACACATTATTGCAACAAGGATCCAAAACTACTCATACTTGAAATTATCAACTCACAAAAATACCAATTCTCAACATCATCTCACTATCACATCATTATCTAACTATCAACTCCAACTCATTATCCAATTATCATCCAACTATATCTTAACACAAAGAGTGGCCTCCGTTTATAGTAAATCCCAAGAGTCCCCCTTCAAAATGAGGCTTTGCCAATTTTCAAGCCCTTTTGTCGATTTCTCTAACACCCATTGGCAAGTACATCAAGTGGCCTCCTTGAGGGTGTAGGGGTTGGTGCCATTTAAGGCCCCCTTCCAAAACTAGCCAATATGCCCTCTTGGTCAAAAGCTAGAGAAAATATCTTTTAGGCCATCTAGGTCCTAAAGTCTTGTTTACATTGATGTTAGTCTTTCAAAATTTACTTAACATTGACGTTAGTCTTCCAAAATTTACTTGCTTCCCAAAAATCCTTATAAATATCTCGTTTGAAATGTGAATAAAAACTCGTACTATCACGCAACGGTTTGATTGACTGTAATACGCTTATGATAAACACGCTATTTCATGCCATTGATACAAAATAGAGATGAAAATAAAAAAACATGCCTCCATGCACAATCTAGGTAGTCATTGTGTGTGAAGCCCTAGTCATGAAAGTAGATTCAACTGGTTGCCGTTTAACGTCTTGCCTTCGATCTTCATAATAGTTGAGGTCACTTGTCGGTTCTGCCAAAGCATGGACAGGCAGAGAGTATGCCGCTAGAAAAATTCATAATAGGCTACTAGGAGCATGACCCTCTGGCCACAAACATATGACCTGGTTGTAGCAGAGGCAATGGGGGCTTAAAAAACCCCCGTAGGACGGGAGGCAGCCCAAACCAGCAAGGCAGCAAAGAGCCATCAGGGCCTAGATGGGGTGATACAATGCATGATCGTACAAAGGTAGCTTTTGATAATATCCATCTCATACATGATGCCCTGATAGTAAGCAAATATCAATGGGGGAAATGGATAGTCATGAGCATGAGATCTTAAAAATCAATCCATTTGGATACATCTACTACTCAACGATGAACCTTCCATGCAAACAAGCTCTAACGATACAAGGCAATCCCAAACCAAAACCAACCCATTATTGCAACAAGGATCCAAAACCACTCATACACGAAATTATCAACTCACAAAAATACCAACTCTCAACATCATCTCACTATCACATGATTATCCAACTATCAACTCCATCTCATTATCGAATTATCATCCAGCTATATCTTAACACAAAGAGTGGCCTCCTTTTATAGTAAATCCCAAGTGCCCCCCTTGAAAATGAAGCTTTGCCAATTTTCATGCCCTTCAAGCCCTTTTGTCCATTTGTCCAACACCCATTGGCAAGTACATCAAGTGACCTCCTTGAGGGTGTTGGGGTTGGTGCCATTCCAAAACTAGCCAAGATGCCCTCTTAGTCAAAAGCTAGAGAAAATATCTTTTAGGCCCTCTAGGTCCTAAAGTCTTGTTTACATTTATTATCCAAAAGGTGGGTGAGGACTTTTGTCAAGCCCCTACTCCACCTAAGGTGCCCTCCATATCCTTAGTGTGTGTGAATCTCACATGCAGTAACAATAACTTCCATATTTTTACACTTAAATGATTTTATTTTTTTATTTTTTTATTTTCATCTATTTTTCTAGTGGTATTTTAAAGCAAGATCGAACGTTGACCAATAAATAAAAATATATGACACAACCAAATAAAAAAAGCAAAGTCAAACTTACCACCCCTCGACTCCCCCATGTGAAATCAGGGATAAGGGTGTATTGCTATTACCTTACCACATCTATCCAGCATCCACCTTATTGTCTGGGTATTCATCATGCGTTTTAACCCTAACTTGCACTTCAGTGCTTCTTGTCCTATTTCTCTTTGGCATATTCGGCTGTTCGTGTATATGATAGTTGGCCAAAAGATCTAGGTCATCATTTGGTTCAAGGAAATATCCTAGCACCACGTTTTTTTCATGCTCAGATTCTTCATTACTACTGTAGCTGGGTAGTTTTTTGTCCCAAAGGAACAGGTCATATGGTGTTCCAATACTATTCTGGTTAAAATTATCAAAGTTTACAACCATGTGGTCATCTATTGTCGTTTCTTGATATTCGAAAATGTTCGCCCCTGTCGCTTCCGACTTTCGGCTTTGGAACTCCTTTGAGCTCCTGATTGCTCCTTGATGCACTTTGTGTTGAGCTCCCTGAGCTCCAGATTTGATCAAATCCGCACAGGTATCAAGGCTCCCTGAGCCAAAGGATTTATCGTTTGATTGCCCACTTTATGGTCCACTCCGTGCCTTGTTGCTTCTGCACCTTGATTTCTCTCCTTGTCCCAGCCTGATCTTGATACATTTCCTTCTTGGCTCTTTGAGGTAGGCAAAGATTGAGTACTCAGCAATGCACCCCTCACTTAGCTTGAAGTAGCTCTTTGAATCAGCCCAAATGTTGTGTGACTTCATTTTCAGGTGTTTAGGTGTCTAAAACCAGAGGCAAAGTTGAATTCAATTCACATTACCAAGATAGCAAGTTTTGCTTGCTCCAAGCATTGATTTCTAAGCGACTTTTGGAGGTGATTTCATAGAGGAGGCTTTCTAGCATTCAAGGAGAGGGAAAATCAGAGTTTTGGGGACTCTTCAAGGCTGTTCTAAGGTGTAGTAGGCACCTCCTAAAGTGATTTAGGTTCAGTCCAACCATTGCTTGACTTATGCACCAAATTAGATCAATTTTTCAGTAATTTTGATCATTTTTTGCTTGTGATTGGATAGTAGATTGTGTTGCATCCTCATTAAGTTCCATTTAGATCTTTTACAAGTGATTTTGGAAGTATATTAGGTTTCTGAAACTCACTTGATCAGATCATTTGGAAGCTTTAATGTTCTTTATAGAAAGAGGGGCAATTCTACTAGTATTGTCTACTTCAATCAAGCAAGTGGTATTCTATGATTTGATTTTGTTAGAGATCATTCTTAGATCTTTATAGGAAGTCTATTACTGATCTTTTCAGGTCCCTAAGAAGTGGGATAAGGTAGACCTTCAATCAAATCAATAGAAGTAACCTTCATTTGTGTCAAGTCCTTGATTAGGAGACTAGATGACATCTATAAATGCATATCTTTTGGATACTAATGAAAGGCTCAACAAAACTAACTATTCCATATGGAAAGTTAGAATGGAATCTATCATGATCATGCAAGATCTGATGGAAATTGTAAATGGTAAGGAGGGTGAACCTATTCATCCTCAAGAAAAAGCCAAATACATCAAGAGGTGCAATGTTGCACTACATTGCATAAAAATGAATGTTGCAAATGAACTCTTAAGAGAGGTAGGAGATTGCGCTTCAGCTCAAGATGCTTGGGAGACTTTGCAAAAGGTCTATGAATCCAAGAACCAAACTAGAATGTTAGCTTTGAAGAATCAAATCTATAGAAGCTATCAAAAGAAAGGAGAGAGTGCACATACTTTTGTCCTAAGAGTAAAGGAATTGAACAAAGAGCTAGCCTTTATAGGTGACCCTATCAAGGATGAAGAGCTTGTTCAACTCATATTGAATGGACTAAGCTTTGAATTTGACAATTTGGTTCAGGGATATGCAATTATGGGTAAGCTACCCATACTTGAAGAACTCCAAGGCACACTCATGGCCGAGGAATCAAGAAGGAGCCAAATGCAAGAGAGGATGGATAGGCTTTCCATCCAAGGTGGAGATGACCAAGCTCTCTTCACCAAAGGCAAAGGCAAGTCCAAAGGCAAAGGATCAACATTCAAGAAGTCTACAAAGATTGAGGATCAAGAAGGACCCCCAAAGGCATCTCCATCAACCACCAAAGTCAAGAAGGACAAATCAAAGGTGAAGTGCTACTATTGTAGCAAGATGGGGCATTATGCCTCGGAATGCCTCAAGAGGAAGCAAGATCAAAGCCAAGCCAACATGAGCAAAGAGGAGGAGGAGGAGAGTTCACATGAGGACTCTCTCATGATGTCCATATTTTCTTCAACAAGCTTCAAAGGAGAAGATCCTTGGTGGATTGACTCGGGTGCTAGTTCACACATGACTAATAAAAGGGAGTTTTTCTCTTCTCTCTTATCTTATGATGGACCTATAAAGTCTATCTATACAGCAAATGATGAAGCTTGTAAGATTGAAGGAGTTGGTAGCATTCTCCTTTGCTTAGGATCTTCCAAAAAGATCAACATAGAAGGTGTTTTGTACATTCCTACAATAACAAAGAATCTACTAAGTGTTGGCCAAATGGTAGACAATGGTTTCAATGTTGACTTTGCTTCAAATGAATGTTTCATCAAGAAGAAGGGTAAGATAGTGGCTAAGGGCACTAGACTTGGCAAACTATATAAGCTGGATGCATTTGTGGATACTAATGTTGTCATGTTGGCCGAGAAGAGCAAGATATCTACCTTTACTTTATGGCACAAAAGACTTGGACATGTCAACTCGGGTTCCATGGAGGCTATGATCAAGGAGGAGTATGCTTTAGGCCTACCAAGGTCTATTGGGAAGGAAGACAAGGTTTGTGAAGCTTGTGCCTTATCCAAGGCACATAAGAAGGTGTTTCCTAACTCCATCACAAAGTCATCTCATCCTCTTGAACTCATACACTCGGATGTGCACATTGCTAGCACCAAATCTAATGGAGGTTCATCCATGTTTTTAACCTTCATTGATGACTACTCAAGATATTGTTGGGTGTTCTTACTTTCCTTCAAGTCTCAAGTATTTGATACTTTTGTAAAGTTCAAGTTGTTTGTGGAAAGGCATCATAATCATAGCATCAAGATTCTTAGAAGTGACAATGGTGGAGAATTCATCACCAATGAGTTCAAGGCCTTTTGTGAGGAGGAAGGGATCAAGAAAGAGACTTATTGTCCTTACACTCCTCAACAAAATGGAGTTGCTGAAAGAAGGAATAGAACATTATGTGAATGTTCTAAGGCTTTAAGATTAGATGCTTGTTTGCCCAAATCCTTTTGGGGTGAGTCTCTTGTATGTGCAAACTACTTGATGAATAGGGTGTCTTGCAAAGCAATTGAAGGCAATACTCCTTATGAGATGTTGTATGGAAAGAAACCCAATCTTAATCACTTGAAAGTTTTTGGGTGTATATGTTATGTGCATGTGCCATTGGAAACAAGAACCAAGGACGATCCATCTTCCACAAGAGGGATCATGCTTGGATATGCAAGCTCAAGCAAGGGCTACAAAGTCTATCTCCCATCCTTGAACAAATTTGTTGTTTCAAGGGATGTCATCTTTGATGAACATCATATGCATATGCTTGAAGAAGGCTCAAGTGCTCCAACAATCAAGAAGAAGATGGCCGAGGAGCAAGATCTTGGTTTTGAGGAGGAGCTCATGGAGGAGCAAGCACCAAACCCACCTATCACACCAAGGAGATCTTCAAGGGCAAAAGTGGAGCCATCAAGGCTCACATATCAAGGCAAAGGACAGAAAGTTGAGGGTATCTCATCCACTTCTTATGCTTTATCTAGTTTTGAAGAACCGTCTAATGTTGAAGATGCATTGAACTCCAAAGAATGGTATAAAGCTATGTTGGATGAGTATGATGCCTTGATTGAGAATGAAACTTGGTTGCTTGTTGAGAGACCTCAAAGGAATGTAATAGGATGCAAGTGGGTCTTCAAGCTTAAGTTGAATGCAAATGGGAGTGTTAACAAACATAAAGCAAGATTAGTTGCAAAAGGTTATGCTCAAGAGAGAGGGATAGACTATGAGGAAACTTTTGCACCCGTGGCCAAGATGGTCACAATAAGACTAATCATTGCACTTGCATCACATTTTGGATGGATTCTATGTCAAATGGATGTCTCTAATGCTTTCTTGAATGGTTTTTTGGAAGAGGATATCTATATGGAGCAGCCACAAGGGTTCATCAAGCATGGAATGGAGAACAAAGTATGCCATCTCCAAAGAAGCATCTATGGCTTGAAGCAAGCCTCGAGATCTTGGAATTCAAGACTACATTGCTATCTTATTTCACTTTCTTTTGTTCAAAGTGAATATGATCCCACTCTTTACATTAAGTTTGATGATGTTGGTATTGTACTTTTACTCATTTATGTAGATGACATCATCATTAGTGGAAATAGTGTTGATGGTATTGAAAAAATCAAGATAGATCTATCCTTAGAGTTCAAGATGGTAGATCTAGGGTGTCTTCACTTCATCTTAGGCATAGAAGTACTTAGAGGGTCTGATTTTATCTTTATAAGTCAAGTAAACTATGCTCAAAGTCTTTTGAAGAAGTTTAAGATGGAAGTATGCAAAAGTGTTGACACACCAATGGAGCAAGATGTAAAAGTGCCAAATGAAGATGATGAAAGATCCTTCATGGACATCACTTTGTTTAGGCAACTTATAGGTTCCTTAATGTGGATCACTATAACTAGACCAGATCTTAGCTTTAGTGTATGTAGGTTGAGCCAATCCATGCAAAAGCCATTGAATATCCATTGGAAAAAGGCTAAGAGGATTCTAAGATACATCTCGGGTACATTGGATTTTGGGATTCTATATAGAGGAGATGTGATTAACCTTCATGCATTTAGTGATTCAGATTTTGCAGGGGACAAGAGGGATAGGAAATCAACAAGTGCCTATTCAACTTTCATAGGAGAAGGTGTGGTTTCATGGCTTTCAAAAAAGCAAGAAACTATATCTCTATCTTCAACCGAGGCCGAGTACAAAGCTTTGACAACCACTACAAAGGAGGTACTTTGGATCAAGAGATTATTGGTGGAACTAAAGATCATGGATTCAGAGGAGGCACCAATCATCTACAATGACAATATATCAGCCCAACACCTTGCATCTAACCCAATCTTCCATGCAAGATCTAAGCACATTGAGATATGCCATCACTTTGTGAGAGAAATGGTGCAAGCCAAGGAGATTGCTTTGGAGCATGTTCCAAGCAATGAATGTGTAGCTGATCTACTTACTAAACCACTTCAAAAGACACTTTTTATGAAGTTCAGATCATCACTTGGAGTGATTAGTAAAGCAATGATTGAACCAAGCTAGATAGTGAGGAGGAGTGTTAAAAATTCACAATTCTAGCTTGACTAGTTTTGGTCATATGACTTGTAAATAGTTAGATGGTCATGATGTGGCTTGTCACACGTGCCAAATAGCATAGGATTCCATTCATAAGGATGTTCTCAAGTAGACCTATGTGTTAGAACCTTTGGAATGAGTCCAAATTATGCTTAGATACAAGGGAGAAAAAATAGGAGCTATTTTTTGTAGTTTTTGCATTGTTGAGGGATCTCCAAGATTCCAACCCTAACTTGGTAGGGATGAAAGATCCACCAAAATTAGCATTAGGGATAGGTTTAGGGCTACTCATACCTTCCCAAAACCGTGATGGATCATGTATATATAGGTGATGATATCTCACCAAAATCAATCAAGCAATTTCATGTTTTTTCTCTCATAATGGTGCAATTGCTCTCTATGTTCA
The DNA here is from genome assembly GCA_029204225.1 of Diphasiastrum complanatum. Taxonomy (NCBI): domain Eukaryota; kingdom Viridiplantae; phylum Streptophyta; class Lycopodiopsida; order Lycopodiales; family Lycopodiaceae; genus Diphasiastrum; species Diphasiastrum complanatum. The sequence continues at coordinate 39,961 of MU832668.1, read as the reverse complement.
TAATTGTTTGAGTACTTGTGATTACTAATGATTATAGGATTGAATGTAGGTCTGGTGTACAGTACTCAGACTGTGGAAGGCCGTACTTTCACATGTGTGAAGCCTTCTTCAAGGATTTGGGCCATTTAGTGAGGTTCAAGCATAGATTTTTGATGGATTTTGATGGTTCAACTTGTGCTAATCTTATGAAATCATAATCTATTGTTTCCCTCATCATTTCAAGTGTTTTAGGATCCTTATTTGCTGTAATTTTTACATGCGCCCTTTGAGGCGCCGACGCAACATGTGGTATCAGAGCCGACTAGCCGGTTAGCTACGCAAGTCTCACAGGGATGGCCACTTTTTGGGATTTGTACTGTTGCGCAAGGTGCTGCCCACAGTGTAAGCACGGGTGCATCCACGGTCGGGGTGGTCGGTAGAACGGGGGACTTGATGATTCAAAGTGCTGCCCTCGAGGTGTAAGCACGGTCAGTTTTCGCGATTCGGGCCTGGCGCAGTTTGCACGTAGGACAGATGAGGCAATGTGCTGCCATTAGGTTGGTGAAAGCACGGCTTGTGACTTGTGGGGTGCGGGGTGACATATTTGAGCTGTATGGGTTAACCATTGATACAAAGATGCTGCTCGAATTCGGGTGTAAAGCACGGGTGGTTAGCTGCCGGTGCGGGATAGCTGCCGATCGTTTAGCTATAAGGGCTATTGACCAAAAAGTGGTGGGGCGTGACTGAGGCAATGTGTTGCTTAATGGTGAAAGCACGGATGGTTGGATGGATGTTTTCCCGTGGGCTAATTCTGTGATAGATTTGTGTGGGCACGGCTAGGCAAAGGTCCTACGTCCGGTCTCAGGGGGGTTTGTGGCTTGAGAGGGATCCTCTGTGTTTGCTTTGGTTGGTATGTTCCGTTTGTTGTGTGCTTGCTTGGACACAAATGACCTGGTTCCTACTTGGCTCTCAGGTGATGTGGGCGTGCTAAGTTTGAGGAGGGGATATTTTCATTGAAGCTGATTTAATAAAGAAGAAAAGAGAGCTGTGGGGCCCGGCCGACAGAAGGGAGAGTTTCAAATATAAAAAGGATTGAGGCGATAATCTGTTGGAAGTACACCTCTGACTATAATGGAGGACCATCTTGAAGAGTTACGAGCATTGACGGACAGAGAAGAGCTGGCTCAAGAATACAACTCTCGCATGCATCGAGATGGCACCAGGTCCAAGTCGAGAAAGAAAGAGCGTATGCACTCCACAGTGGCGCCTCTCCAAGAAGAGATGGGTGGCCCTTCTGAACCTACACCAAGAGATGAACCCTTGCTAGAGGCGCAGCAGGACCACTTTGAAGTGAAGATGCGGCAATGCTTATCAAGCGCAATGACGGCTATGCTTAGCGAGGTGAAGAAGTACAGAGAAAAAGAAAGGAAAGAATGGCAAACATCCTTGCGAACCATGAACCTTACTCAGTTTAACCTTGCTAGAGAAATGAGAGACGGGCTAACATAGCTGAAAGCCAGGTTTGAAGAGTTGGAAGCAACTAGGGGGAATGCAGTGGCGCCTCCTCCACAGATACCAAGAGAACCACGAGCGCGAAACACGGAAGGCCCAAGGAAGACTGCCAAAGTGAAAGCACCACCTACTTTCAAAGGAGAGCGTGACATTCGAGTTGTGGAAGATTGGTTGTTTCCCATGGACCATTACTTCCGTCTGATGAACACTCTTGAGGAAAAAAGAACTGACTTGGCATTAGCATATTCTGAGGGCTACACTACAAACTGGTACCGGATGACAGGAATGCATTTTCAGACATGGGACGCATTCAAAGCCGCGTTACGAGAGGAGTTCATACCGAAGGATTCACACATGAGATTGAGGACAGAATTATCGGGGCTCAAACAGAAAGGGTCATTGCGAGAGTACCTCAATAAATTCAGACAGAGTGTATGGGTTATTGAAGATATGTCCGAGGCGGACAAAACTCATTACCTATTGTCTAGAATGCAATCTTGGACCCGGCGTGCGATAGACAGCTACATGCCCCATGATTTCAATTCAACTATTCGAGCGGCTGAAATGGTTTGTGATTATGAGAGCACATTGACACCAGCTGCTCCCGCAACCTCAACAAGAGTATTTAGTGGATCCAGACTGAGTCCGAGCTTCTTTCCAAGGGGGAACTCAGCTCCAAATGGCAACCAAGCCTCGAGTAGCGTGAACAAATTCCCAACAAAAACAGGGTTTGGCAACCAAGGCAACAATGGAGGGAACATGTTCCAGAGAAGAAACAATGTTGGACCTTCAGCTTGTCACAGCAACAGCTCACCAACAGTGGGCAGTTCCATGCGTTGCTTAACTGTCATCAGCAAGGTCACTCTTGGAGGTCATGCCCCAAACCATTGAATAAGCAAATCATGGCTGCTATTGAAGGATTTGATAGGATGGAGAGAGAGGCATTTGATCAAGAAGATGGTGAACAGGATGACGAAGAGGACCCAGAAACGGATTTGACGGAGTCTGATCTGAATGCCTTACAACAGATAGGGGCACTTGCGGCGTATCGTGAACATCTTATGGTGACTCCTGCAAGAGGATCCAAGTTATTGTACCTGAAAGGATGTATTCAAGGCAAGATCATTTACTTCATGGTAGACCTGGGGGCGTCACATAACTACTTGTCAGAAAAACTGACAGGAGAATTGGACATCCAATGTGAAGAAAATGTGACTCCTATTTGTGTGGAGACCGCGAAAGGTACAATGACCACTTGTAGATTGGCAACCAACTTACCAATCTCTCTGGGAGCTTGGAAGAATCGACTAACGTTCACAATCTTGAAGATGGATGCCTTCGATGTTATTTTGGGATTAAGCTGGTTTAACGAACATGTGGTGGCCTTCTTGACAAAAGGGGTTAACCTTGTGTTATTATATAATGGCAGGAAACCTTGTGTCATCAGAGCTGTGCCAGGGGACCAACTAGAAACGAACGACACAAATGAACCGGAGCCAACCATTCCTCCCAATCTCATTCACCTCTTTAACAAAGGATAGCCAACAGTGACAGACCAGCTGACACGGGAACAAATGGAGCCAACATTGCCTATAGTCTCTACATCAAAGGTGAATTCAAGTGCCGATGCAGAGCTCAAGGAGCTCACCTTGTGTGACCAAGCGAAAGCTCACTTCTTTAAAGAAGGACATCCAACAGTGACAAACCAGCTGACGCGAGGTCAAATGGAGCCAACATTGCCTGCAGTTTCCACATCAGAGGTGAATCTAAGTGCCGATGCAGAGCTCAAGGAGCTCAATCTGGGCGACCAAACAAAATATCTAGAGTCCTAGGGGACTCATCCAGACGTGCGACAAAAATGACATATATGAGGCTTAAGGGAGCCGTAAGTACCTTTTTCTTTCATGCTAATAAAGTAAGCCGCATTTCTCATCGAGGAGTGAGCTTCAGTCTAATGTCTAAGTGCAGCAGCCTTACACATGTTTTACGTAAGTGAACTAGATCCACACTTTCCCTGTGCTGGGTGCAAAACACAATATCATTACTTCTCTTTACAGTTGGTTTCCTTTGGCCGGTCAATCAAGCCCGTGCCCTTGTATATGTGACTAAAGTCTGGCCGGTGAATTAAGCCCGTGCCATGAGTCTTAGGTTCTAGTTTGGCCCTGATGAGGACATCAGCTTTCTCAAATGAGGGGATGATGTTGTAAAGCTGACTCGGGTGCACCCAGCGTGCCCTGTAAGACTCAAAGGGGTGACACTCTCTAAGGTCCCAGAGCAAGTTAGAACGTTAAGGACTGAGCCTCCGACCTGTGGTGAGCCATTCAAGTAGTCACAAGTCATGAGCTAGCTCTGGAGCTCGAGTCATGGCCTAGTCAGAAAAGCAAATTAATTCGGCCATCGAGACGGCTCCCGGGACCCATGTCCGGGAGCCAGACTGATTCTGCCAGGCTTGCCAGGCTTAATCAGCAAAATAAAAACTAAGTCCTAAAAAGCGTGCTTTACCAGAAAGCACTATGTTTCAAACCAGAGGGGGTGCACCGAATCGCAGCAGAACTATAGGGGGAGTGCGGCAGACAGAAACTTGGGCAGCTCAACCAGCGTCAGGAATCCAGTCGCCAGGTCTCAGCTCGCTCTACCAGCACGAGCCAGGCACAATGCCTAGCACGTGTTGGTGGCCCCGAGACCGGTCAGTCTATGTATGAATGTAATCTCTTCCAAATCTAATAAAGTTGATCCTTGGGGATGATTACCAGTTCGGTTTCGCCTCCGGGACTGGTCCAAGTGGAAGGACCCTTACTACAACCTTTTTGCATCGCTGGCGCCTAAGGGTCCCTATCATCGACATGGGGCTTGCCGCTATGCCAATCGGTTAGTTTGGCGACCACTATGCCTTGGGTTTCATGTGTGGCTTGTCTTTGCCTTTGGTTACCTTTTGGGGACGGATTCTGAGTCGGCTTTCGGGTTGCGTGTTGGGGAAACCGCTCAAGTCCCAGCGCCCTTTGAGGCGCCGGCGCAACAATAGGTCTCCTTCAAAGTATAATCCCTCTTGTTTGTCTCGATACCAAGGGGAATGGCCTCATACTAACTTCTAAGGAGGCTGTTTCTTCATCTATACAACTTCCAATCAAGGGTATATGTTATTCTATTCCAACAGTAGCTATTGAGGATGATCTGTCCCTAGGTTCAGTGTCTTTGGAGTCTACCATCTGCTTACTTGCTCCCTCTCACTCTTTATTAGAGATGTCTATCCATACCCTATCTTGGGTTATCCTCAGTCATTTCTTCTCTATGAGTGTTTCTGCCAAGTTTATTGAGGGCTTCTCTCCTTTCGTTCTAGTCACATCACCCTTAGAGGTCACTCTATAATCTATCTGTGGTTGACTCCAAGTTTGGTAGGTTCTAAGTAGTTTGTCATCCATGACACAATGGCCTATCCGTTTTTGCCTTTGATTTCTAGTATTCAAACCATTCTCTTGTGACGAACATCCATCCTCTGAATGGCCACACTCCCTACAATATCTGCAAAAGGTCTTGGGATGTGCAGGTGCAGCACCCCCTACAAAAGTGGGACCATTAAGTGGTGATTTACCACGTTGTATTGGCTTGGTGTCCTCTTTCAATGGTACTATATGATTTACAATTTTCATCATGGCTAAGATGGTTTGGCATTCATTCGTAGCAATAAAGGCCTCGTCTGTAGTTCTGGCTCTAGACACTACTTCTTCAAATGATGTAACCCCAGATTGGCGTACTTCTAGCTGGATAGCTGGTTGTAGGCCCCTCAAGAAAAGGGTGAGTACTAATTGAGATGATACCTCAGTTGCCCCTCTATGTTCAATTGAAAAACGAGCTCCTTGAGTCGTTTAACATATAGGCGTACTGATTCTCTTGGTTCTTGTTGTATCATAGTCAAAGCGAACATCAAGCTATCAACATTGTATTTGAGTCCAAAATCTGCTATAAACAGGTGTAATAGTTTTTCCAAGGTGGTAATGGAAGCTCTGGGTAGATTATAGTACCATCGTCTAGCTTCTCTTACTAGAGTTGTGGAAAACAACATCATTCTATGCATTGGATTTATGACAGTGTTGGTGAACATCCGCGTGTCAAATTCTTGGATATGTCTATGGGCATCTTCATCAGTGCTTCCGTAAAACTGAGGTAGGGAGCCTACTATTCTTGGTGTCCTTCCGATATCATCATGAATAACTATTGACTGAGTGACTCTTCATGTCAATGGTCCGATAGATAGAGGGCTAGGTGTTTGCACAGTCAGTTGTCGATGGTCATCTTCAGCTAAAATTTCTACTTCTGTGTTCTGGTTAGTGTGATCCTCGAGGCCCATGTCTAGCTCAACTTTACTTCCTACCATCGGTCCCTGCTTTGATAGTATGTCATCATCCATCATCTCTTTGTCACTTTTTGCTTCATCATCCGCCACCTCATTGGGCATGGTCCAATTCCATCTTCAGATATTCTCCCACTCAGATTCATCACTATAACTCTCAACTGGATTAGATATCTCACCTTCATTGTCATATCGAGTTGAGAACTCTCCTAATTCTATTTCTGATTGGATGTCATCTATGTGGATATTTGAAGGTGTTTCCCACTCTTGCAGTGAGAGTGCTATTGCTATTTGTAGATCGACAATACTATCTTCTTGATCCTCAAGAAGATTTGGCATTGTGTGTTCTTGTGGTGACTGCTCTTGGGTTTTAATGACTTTTTGGGAGCAGGAGAGGTGAATCTCTTGCTAAACTCCTGCTATTTGTGGCTAGACTTGGTTCTCTAGGCAATAGGCTGGCCTCTTGCATCAAAACTTGTAAAGCCAAGTCTAGTTCGGCGAATGAGAGTCCATCTAGGTCTAGTTGCGGTCCTTCAACTAGATGTGACTCTAGTTGAGGTTCGATCAAAAGGTCCTCTAATATGACATGCTTTTCTTTGATGGCATCTAGTTCTGATGGTGTATGGTCTTTCCTTTCACCCTCATTCTGTTTAAGAGACTCTAATAATGCATCTATGGGACTAGCAAGTCCTTTTTCAATCATTACTTCAGGTGTCTCTATCGACCTATCGTGCTCATAGAGAGTTTCCCGCTCCTCTAAATCTAGAGGAGGCATTTCAGTATCATGCATAAGATCTGCAAAATACAAGTAGATAGTTTCATGGGACTCCTCCTGTGGGTACTCCTCTGCTATATTGTCAGAAGATCTTAAGCTCTCATCATCGCTGATGGGTTGATATGGGCTTGTGCCTCCATCATTCATGGATGTTTGGTCAACATCAAGTGATGTACTTAGTGTGAAAGATTTCAGATCCTTAAGATCCAATCTACTTGAATGATCTTTGGTTAGAAAGAGAAATACACTACCAATTTCACCAATGTAGAAAAATCAGCATCTACACACAATTTGAGATGCAAACACTAATAGAACTTGATCAAACTTGAATGAAATGATTATGTACTGTTGTTGTCCGTACAAAACCATCAAGCTACTGTATCTCATGCTTGTCATTACTTAAGGAACTTGGAAGACCAATCACAACCTTCTTCCTTGCCATTACCTCCAATGACTTGAAGTTGAGGTGTCCCATCCTTTTGTGCCAAACCTCTTGAATAGAAATTTGCTCCCTTGCAACACATCCAACTTGCTTAGCAATAACACAAGCATCAAATTTGAACAACTTCCCTTGCCTTTTACCTTTTCCAATCAAGACATCATTCCTTTTGATCAAACAAGCATCTCCATCAAACTCCACCTTGAGGCCCTTACTTAGCATTTGACTCACACTAAGCAAATTCTTGGTAATAGATGGAATAAACAAGACATCCTCCAAATGAACATTCCTATTTGTAGAGAGAGAAATGGGAATTGTGCCAATCCCTTTGATTGCACACTCACCATCATTGGCCATGTAGATCACCCTCTTGTCATCTCCATATGCCAACAAAGAAGTGAAGTATTCTTTGTGAAAGGTCATGTGTGAACTTGCTCCACTATCAATCCACCAAGGATCTAGATCTCCATCATTAGCAAGCATACATGAAGACATCACAAAAGCATCATCATTTGCATCTTGCACATCCAAATCGTCCTCATCAAGAGTAAGATTACCTTGCTTGTCTCCTTGATCTCTCTTCTTCTTGTAGCACTCACTTGCAAAGTGTCCTTTGATGCCACAATAGAAGCACTTGAGCTTTGATTTATCCTTCTTTTTGCCACTTGAAGAAGCATCCACTTGATCTTGCCCATTAGACCACTTGCTTTTGGTTTTGCCCTTGAATTTGCCCTTTGTGAACATAGCATCCTCTTGAAGTGTCGATGTAGATCCACCTCTTGCTTGAAGCCTATATTCCTCATTGATCAAGATATCTTGAAGATCCATCAAACTTGGCAAAGTCTTTTGAATAGCAATACTTTGAACAATGTTAGCATGAGCATCCAACAAGCCATTAAGAATCACTTGAATAAGCTCTCCTTCCTTAATGCTTTCATCTATGCAAGCTAACTCATCATTCAATGCTTTCATTCTCAAAACAAAAGTACTTGGACTTTCTTCATTCTTTTGCAAACAAGAAAAGATTTGCCTTCTTAGAGTCAACACTCTAGAAGTAGACTTGGATTCATAAAGCTTCTTCAATGAATTCCAAGCTTCCAAAGATGATGTGCACTTACCAACTTCCTTGAGAAGTTCATTGGTAACATTCATCTTTATCATGTGTAGAGCCTTCTTGGCCCTCTTGTCATACCTCAATTGATCTTGTTGTGTTGCTGGTCTCTCCTCCAAACCTACAACAATATCCAAAACATCGTTCATCTCAAGAAGTGACTCCATCCTCACTTTCCATAATGAATAGTTACTTGAGGTAAGCCTATCATGTAAGAATTACAGCAAATAAGGATCCTAAAACACTTGAAATGATGAGGGAAACAATAGATTATGATTTCATAAGATTAGCACAAGTTGAACCATCAAAATCCATCAAAAATCTATGCTTGAACCTCACTAAATGGCCCAAATCCTTGAAGAAGGCTTCACACGTGTGAAAGTACGACCTCCCACAGTCTGAGTACTGTACACCAGACCTACATTCAATCCTATAATCATTAGTAATCACAAGTACTCAAACAATTATGAACATAGAGAGCAATTGCACCATTATGAGAGAAAAATCATAAAATTGCTTGATTGATTTTGGTGAGATATCATCACCTATATATACATGATCCATCACGGTTTTGGGCAGGTATAAGTAGCCCTAAACCTATCCCTAATGCTAATTTTGGTGGATCTTTCATCCCTACCAAGTTAGGGTTGGAATCTTGGAGATCCCTCAACAATGCAAAAATTACCAAAAATAGCTCCTATTTTTTCTCCCTTGTATCTAAGCATAATTTGGACTCATTCCAAAGGTTCTAACAATTAGGTCTACTTGAGAACATCCTTATGAATGGAATCCTATGATATTTGGCACGTGTGACAAGCCACATCATGACCATCTAACTATTTACAAGTCATATGACCAAAACTAGTCAAGCTAGAATTGTGAATTTTTAACACTCCTCCTCACTATCTAGCTTGGTTCAATCATTGCTTTACTAATCACTCCAAGTGATGATCTGAACTTCATAAAAGGTTTCTTTTGAAGTGGTTTAGTAAGTAGATCAGCTACACATTCATTGCTTGGAACATGCTCCAAAGCAATCTCCTTGGCTTGCACCATTTCTCTCACAAAGTGATGGCATATCTCAATGTGCTTAGATCTTGCATGGAAGATTGGGTTAGATGCAAGATGTTGGGCTGATATATTGTCATTGTAGATGATTGGTGCCTCCTCTGAATCCATGATCTTTAGTTCCACCAATAATCTCTTGATCCAAAGTACCTCCTTTGTAGTGGTTGTCAAAGCTTTGTACTCGGCCTCGGTTGAAGATAGAGATATAGTTTCTTGCTTTTTTGAAAGCCATGAAACCACACCTTCTCCTATGAAAGTTGGATAGGCACTTGTTGATTTTCTATCCCTCTTGTCCCCTGCAAAATCTGAATCACTAAATGCATGAAGGTTAATCACATCTCCTCTATATAGAATCCCAAAATCCAATGTACCTGAGATGTATCTTAGAATCCTCTTAGCCTTTTTCCAATGGATATTCAATGGCTTTTGCATGGATTGGCTCAACCTACATACACTAAAGCTAAGATCTGGTCTAGTTATAGTGATCCACATTAAGGAACCTATAAGTTGCCTAAACAAAGTGATGTCCATGAAGGATCTTTCATCATCTTCATTTGGCACTTTTACATCTTGCTCCATTGGTGTGTCAACACTTTTGCATACTTCCATCTTAAACTTCTTCAAAAGACTTTGAGAATAGTTTACTTGACTTATAAAGATAAAATCAGACCCTCTAAGTACTTCTATGTCTAAGATGAAGTGAAGACACCCTAGATCTACCATCTTGAACTCTAAGGATAGATCTATCTTGATTTTTTCAATACCATCAACACTATTTCCACTAATGATGATGTCATCTACATAAATGAGTAAAAGTACAATACCAACATCATCAAACTTAATGTAAAGAGTGGGATCATACTCACTTTGAACAAAAGAAAGTGAAATAAGATAGCAATGTAGTTTGAATTCCAAGATCTCGAGGCTTGCTTCAAGCCATAGATGCTTCTTTGGAGATAGCATACTTTGTTCTCCATTCCATGCTTGATGAACCCTTGTGGCTGCTCCATATAGATATCCTCTTCCAAAAAACCATTCAAGAAAGCATTAGAGACATCCATTTGACATAGAATCCATCCAAAATGTGATGCAAGTGCAATGATTAGTCTTATTGTGACCATCTTGGCCACGGGTGCAAAAGTTTCCTCATAGTCTATCCCTCTCTCTTGAGCATAACCTTTTGCAACTAATCTTGCTTTATGTTTGTTAACACTCCCATTTGCATTCAACTTAAGCTTGAAGACCCACTTGCATCCTATTACATTCCTTTGAGGTCTCTCAACAAATATCCAAGTTTCATTCTCAATCAAGGCATCATACTCATCCAACATAGCTTTATACCATTCTTTGGAGTTCAATGCATCTTCAACATTAGACGGTTCTTCAAAACTAGATAAAGAATAAGAAGTGGATGAGATACCCTCAACTTGTTGTCCTTTGCCTTGATATGTGAGCCTTGATGGCTCCACTTTTGCCCTTGAAGATCTCCTTGGTGTGATAGGTGGGTTTGGTGCTTGCTCCTCCATGAGCTCCTCCTCAAAACCAAGATCTTGCTCCTCAGCCATCTTCTTCTTGATTGTTGGAGCACTTGAGCCTTCTTCAAGCATATGCATATGATGTTCATCAAAGATGACATCCCTTGAAACAACAAATTTGTTCAAGGATGGGAGATAGACTTTGTAGCCCTTGCTTGAGCTTGCATATCCAAGCATGATCCCTCTTGTGGAAGATGGATCCTCCTTGGTTCTTGTTTCCAATGGCACATGCACATAACATATACACCCAAAAACTTTCAAGTGATTAAGATTGGGTTTCTTTCCATACAACATCTCATAAGGAGTTTTGCCTTCAATTGCTTTGCAAGACACCCTATTCATCAAGTAGTTTGCACATACAAGAGACTCACCCCAAAAGGATTTGGGCAAACAAGCATCTAATCTTAAAGCCTTAGAACATTCACATAATGTTCTATTCCTTCTTTCAGCAACTCCATTTTGTTGAGGAGTGTAAGGACAAGAAGTCTCTTTCTTGATCCCTTCCTCCTCACAAAAGGCCTTGAACTCATTGGAGATAAATTCTCCACCATTGTCACTTCTAAGAATCTTGATGCTATGATTATGATGCTTTTCCACAAACAACTTGAACTTTACAAAAGTATCAAATACTTGAGACTTGAAGGAAAGTAATAACACCCAACAATATCTTGAGTAGTCATCAATGAAGGTTAAAAACATGGATGAACCTCCATTAGATTTGGTGCTAGCAATGTGCACATCCGAGTGTATGAGTTCAAGAGGATGAGATGACTTTGTGATGGAGTTAGGAAACACCTTCTTATGTGCCTTGGATAAGGCACAAGCTTCACAAACCTTGTCTTCCTTCCCAATAGACCTTGGTAGGCCTAAAGCATACTCCTCCTTGATCATAGCCTCCATGGAACCCGAGTTGACATGTCCAAGTCTTTTGTGCCATAAAGTAAAGGTAGATATCTTGCTCTTCTCGGCCAACATGACAACATTAGTATCCACAAATGCATCCAGCTTATAAAGTTTGCCAAGTCTAGTGCCCTTAGCCACTATCTTACCCTTCTTCTTGATGAAACATTCATTTGAAGCAAAGTCAACATTGAAACCATTGTCTATCATTTGGCCAGCACTTAGTAGATTCTTTGTTATTGTAGGAATGTACAAAACACCTTCTATGTTGGTCTTTTTGGAAGATCCTAAGCAAAGGGGAATGCTACCAACTCCTTCAATCTTACAAGCTTCATCATTTGCTGTATAGATAGACTTTATAGGTCCATCATAAGATAAGAGAGAAGAGAAAAACTCCCTTTTACTAGTCATGTGTGAACTAGCACCCGAGTCAATCCACCAAGGATCTTCTCCTTTGAAGCTTGTTGAAGAAAATATGGACATCATGAGAGAGTCCTCATGTGAACTCTCCTCCTCCTCCTCTTTGCTCATGTTGGCTTGGCTTTGATCTTGTTTCCTCTTGAAGCATTCCGAGGCATAATGCCCCATCTTGCTACAATAGTAGCACTTCACCTTTGATTTGTCCTTCTTGACTTTGGTGGTTGATGGAGATGCCTTTGGGGGTCCTTCTTGATCCTCAAGCTTTGTAGACTTCTTGAATGTTGATCCTTTGCCTTTGGACTTGCCTTTGCCTTTGGTGAAGAGAGCTTGGTCATCTCCACCTTGGATGGAAAGCCTATCCATCCTCTCTTTCATTTGGCTCCTTCTTGATTCCTCGGCCATGAGTGTGCCTTGGAGTTCTTCAAGTATGGGTAGCTTACCCATAATTGCATATCCCTGAACCAAATTGTCAAATTCAAAGCTTAGTCCATTCAATATGAGTTGAACAAGCTCTTCATCCTTGATAGGGTCACCTATAAAGGCTAGCTCTTTGTTCAATTCCTTTACTCTTAGGACAAAAGTATGTGCACTCTCTCCTTTCTTTTGATAGCTTCTATAGATTTGATTTTTCAAAGCTAACATTCTAGTTTGGTTCTTGGATTCATAAACCTTTTGCAAAGTCTCCCAAGCATCTTGAGCTGAAGTGCAATCTCCTACCTCTCTTAAGAGTTCATTTGCAACATTCATTTTTATGCAATGTAGTGCAACATTGCACCTCTTGATGTATTTGGCTTTTTCTTGAGGATGAATAGGTTCACCCTCCTTACCATTTACAATTTCCATCAGATCTTGCATGATCATGATAGATTCCATTCTAACTTTCCATATGGAATAGTTAGTTTTGTTGAGCCTTTCATTAGTATCCAAAAGATATGCATTTATAGATGCCATCTAGTCTCCTAATCAAGGACTTGACACAAATGAAGGTTACTTCTATTGATTTGATTGAAGGTCTACCTTATCCCACTTCTTAGGGACCTGAAAAGATCAGTAATAGACTTCCTATAAAGATCTAAGAATGATCTCTAACAAAATCAAATCATAGAATACTCGAAACAATGCACTTGCTTGATTGAAGTAGACAATACTAGTAGAATTGCCCCTCTTTCTATAAAGAACATTAAAGCTTCCAAATGATCTGATCAAGAGTGAATTTCAGCAACCTAATATACTTCCAAAATCACTTGTAAAAGATCTAAATGGAACTTAATGAGGATGCAACACAATCTACTATCCAATCACAAGCAAAAAATGATCAAAATTGATGAAAAATTGATCTAATTTGGTGCATAAGTCAAGCAATGGTTGGACTGAACCTAAATCACTTTAGGAGGTGTCTACTACACCTTAGAACAGCCTTGAAGAGTCCCCAAAACTCTGATCTTCCCTCTCCTTGAATGCTAGAAAGCCTCCTCTATGAAATCACCTCCAAAACTCGCTTAGAAATCAATGCCTGGAGCAAGCAAAACTTGCTATCTTGGTAATGTGAATTGAATTCAACTTTGCCTCTGGTTTTAGAAACCTAAACACTTGCAAATGAAGTCACACAACACCAATCTCCAATGTATTTAACTCACTTTGAGTTCTAGAATCAATACTAGATGCTAAGATCCAATCTACACAAGATTTAGATCAAAAATTGTGATCAAATTGAATGAAAACCAAGGATTTAGCTCATTTCAGCCTTTAGGCTCTGATACCATGTAAAAATTACAGCAAATAAGGATCCTAAAACACTTGAAATGATGAGGGAAACAATAGATTATGATTTCATAAGATTAGCACAAGTTGAACCATCAAAATCCATCAAAAATCTATGCTTGAACCTCACTAAATGGCCCAAATCCTTGAAGAAGGCTTCACACGTGTGAAAGTACGGCCTCCCACAGTCTGAGTACTGTACACCAGACCTACATTCAATCCTATAATCATTAGTAATCACAAGTACTCAAACAATTATGAACATAGAGAGCAATTGCACCATTATGAGAGAAAAATCATGAAATTGCTTGATTGATTTTGGTGAGATATCATCACCTATATATACATGATCCATCACGGTTTTGGGCAGATATGAGTAGCCCTAAACCTATCCCTAATGCTAATTTTGGTGGATCTTTCATCCCTACCAAGTTAGGGTTGGAATCTTGGAGATCCCTCAACAATGCAAAAATTACCAAAAATAGCTCCTATTTTTTCTCCCTTGTATCTAAGCATAATTTGGACTCATTCCAAAGGTTCTAACACTTAGGTCTACTTGAGAACATCCTTATGAATGGAATCCTATGCTATTTGGCACGTGTGACAAGCCACATCATGACCATCTAACTATTTACAAGTCATATGACCAAAACTAGTCAAGCTAGAATTGTGAATTTTTAACATATCATTGGCTTCCAACATGACTCCAATTGAGGTTGCCATGTAGCAATGACCTGATCTTCTCTTTCAACCTGTTTCAATGCACAAAGCACTCCTTTGGACAACAACAAATGCTTTCAAAAGAAATCACCAAGATTTGAAACTATCTCACAAATTCTCTTCTAGCACTTATCAAGCAAATCAACACATAGAATCATGGAATCTTGATCAAGCTATGATCTATCCTCAATCTAATGACTTTTGACACTTCCTAGGATAGAAACACACTCAAATGAAGTCCAGCAACCTCACTATATAGAGATCCAATCAAAAGTAGGGTTTTGACAAAATCACAAAAAATTGACTATTCCAAATCTACATGCAAATGCTGAAAATTTGATATGCAATCTATAAGCCAACATTTAGGCTGAACCAATGATCCAAAAATCGGCCAAATCTAGCATGTGAATTCAAAAAACGGAATTGAACAAGTATATTGACCTATGCAGTGTTTTGATCTACAAAAGATCCAATCTACAAAAGCAAAAAATCCGATTTTGGTGTAGAATCCTCTCTAGCATGCTCTAGACTTGATATCTTCACCAAATCATTGATAGATCTGATTTCCTCCTTCATAAACTGAAACACAAGCTCTGATACCATGTGAAAGATTTCAGATCCTTAAGATCCAATCTACTTGAATGATCTTTGGTTAGAAAGAGAAATACACTACCAATTTCACCAATGTAGAAAAATCAGCATCTACACACAATTTGAGATGCAAACACTAATAGAACTTGATCAAACTTGAATGAAATGATTATGTACTGTTGCTGTCCGTACAAAACCAGCAAGCTATTGTATCTCACACGTGTGGATCCAAAAATAGCAAATATAGATCATTCTACACATAGAATTGCAAGCAATCACCAAGATAGTGCACCAATGGATAGTAGAACCCAAGAGAACCATGTATAAGCATGAAATGAGATAGAGAAGAGAGAAGATGACTCTCTCCACAAGTTACATCCTTTTATAGCAGGTCCAAACCCTATTTGGCCACTTGGCTTTCCCACCAAAATGCTAACCCTACCAATTTTGGGTCTAGATTCAATGTACCCAACTTATTCAAATTGAATCTACTCAAACTCGCATTCTATCTTTCCCACACTTTCAAAAAGTGTTTATTCAAATGAAATTTAGACTAATGAACTTCGAAAAGTCAACCTCTAAGTCTAAAACAGGTTTTGGCCTCAATATGCTAAATATGGAAATATTGCAAAATGTGATGAAACTAGTTGAATCTTTCACACTTAGTTGGTCAATAGATAGTTCACTCCACCCATTTGTTGATGGCTCACTAGTCACACTAGTGGATTGGTCTATCCCTTCAAGGAGGGGATCATATATGTTATGGCTCAAGGGGTTAGTCAATATCCTTTCTCTCTCAGCATAATCTGGCGTTCTAGATTCATGGCCCACGAGCACTAGATTTCCATCACTATTCTCTCCGTTGCAATTATTTCTACATGCAGGGGTTGGCATATGTAGCTTTTTGATTATTTCCCTATCCTCTACAAAGCCGAACAACCAATATTTGAAACTCCTGTAGGTGGAATTTGTTCTACTAGGTGTTGGGGACGTAGTTTCTACACCTATGTATCCAAAATGCTCATATAGTAGGCCCTCATCCATGGCTCTTCCTATGCGATAATCATTTGTGGTATTACCCTATTTTGTGCTCTAGCAAACCAATTTGTAGGGGTTTTTATCGCTTTGGAATTCTTTGGACTGGTTCCCCCCTACGCTTCTCATCTTTCTTCTGAATTTGACAAGTTCCTTTTAGGCCTACCCTATCGTAGTATCCACATATTGTATTCCAACAATCATTAGTGGCATGATCTTCTTGGCAATACCGACACAATGGTACGGACTGATGGGCATAGTGGTGATTGATCAACTCTTGTTATTTCCAAAGTCGTCTCACATCTAGAGTCAAAGCTAACAATGTTGCATGCATATCTCTCAGATGTTGTTTGACCATCTCCACTAATTCACGACACTCAATCTTAACCTTTTCATCAGGGTTCGTTGAATAGCCTTGCCTAGATAGGTACCCACGTAAGAGTACCCCTAGCTAGGTGAAGAAGTCGATTGATTGTAGGCATAGGGTCCTCATCTGGTTAGAAGCTATTGCCTATAAATTTGTTGGGCCCGTAGGATGCCAACCATAATTGTTCTAGATCAATACCACATCTATGATCCTTGCTATCAATTTCTCATAGTAATGGCTCATCTAACACAGGTGGTATTCAATCATCAACTCAAAGAATGCCCCTGACAATTCATTTGTGGGACCAACACACATCATTATGTGATGTTAACCACCTCGACATTCAATACCAAGATTGAGGGTCTTGACAATACACTCATTCAACCAGCAAATTTCTAATACATCTTCATTGTAGGCCATCGTCTTTCAAACAATACTCCCTTATCAAATTACTCCCGACAGATGCACTTAGGAAAAGTTTCGGCAGGGGATTGGTCTAGCCAAAACGTCCTAAAAAGTTCAAGGGGCACCACTATCGATGGTGGTTATGCCCTATGTGAGTAACAGAGGTCCTGCCACATCCAATCCTGGGGGCTTCCTTTGTTACCCCATGCTCCTGCGCCAATGAGAGTTTCTCAGGCTCTCAGAAGTATGACTGTAAGGAGGGGGTGCTAGTACTTTTGATGCAATGATTCACTAGCTTTCTAGGGTCACGGTTCCATAAAAACTTCTGATTGGTAACTCACGCTAGGATCTCGCTAATGTCTCTTTTTCCATTGAATTCGGCATGCAGTTAGTAAAAAATCCCACATGGGCTTGGAACCAATTTACTGTCTATGATGTGCTCGTGGGGTGCAAGTTATACGCACCGCTTTGTTTGCTAAGCGGTGGTATTTTCGCCAACCGTCGGGTCTAGGTATTTCGCTAGATAGTACCAACGGTCGGTGTGACTAGTGTGACACTTTAACCAAGGTGGTGTTTCTCAACCATGGATGGTGGATGACCCACTTTGGTGTTTCACAGAGGTCGGGTTCAGTCGATACACTTCATAAAAAATGGAAAAAATACTTCACAACTTGACGATTCCATATAGCAGTTTAACTAGTAGGTAATATGCTAGACGGTTCAGCAAAAGCAAATGATGGTGAAGGCATAAGAAATCTTAAAGTTTCCTTGTCAAGTGAATTCAAGATGGTAGATCTAGAACTTCTTAAGTTCGTACTTGGAATAGAAGTTACTAGAGGTAGTCATTTTACTTTTATAAGTCAATCAAAGTATTCTACTTCCATTCTTGAGAGGTTTGGCATGAAAGATTGTAAAGGGATTGACACCCCTATGGAGCAAACTTGTAAAGTTACTAATGATTGTGATGAAGCATCCTTTGAGGACATCACACTCTTTAGGAAGCTAATAGGCTCCTTAATCTATTTGACAATCACTAGACCAGATTTGAGTTATAGTGTAAGCAAGTTAAGTCAGTATATGCAAGGTCCCTTGATGCATCATTGGAAAAGTGCCAAGAGAGTGCTTAGATATGTCTCTTCTACTAGATTTTTTGGCATTCTCTATCAAGGATCTAACTTGTACTTGAGAGCATTTTCGTATTTATATTTTGTAGGAGATAAGATGGATAGAAGATCCATAAATGCATTTGTCACCTTTCTTTGTGGAGGAGTGATATCTTGGCTTTCCAAAAAGCAAGATACAATTTCTCTTTCCTCTTGTGAAGCCGGGTACAAGGCATTGACTTCAACAACCAAAGAACTCCTATAGCTAAGAAGACTTTTGGTGGAGCTTCAAGTGCTAAAGGCCGAGGAGGTCCCTTGCATCTATTGTGACAATCAAGCTTCTCAACAAATCACTACTAATCCAATCTTCCATGCTAGAACAAAGCATATTGAGATAGCTCATCACTTTGTGAGGGAGAAGGTGCAATCCAAGGAGGTTCAACTTCATCATGTGCCTTCATCCGAGTGCATAGCTGATATCTTAACCAAACATTTGGCTAAAGATTCATTTTTCAAGTTAAGAAATGCTCTTGGAGTTGTAGATATGTGTAAATCAAGTTAGAAGTGAGGAGGAGTGTAAAAATATCACTTCCAACTTGTTGTATCTTGTAGATCTCAAGTTATTTGAGCTTGATAGGATCTCACACGTGTGAAAGAATGTACATAAGTCATTTTTATTAAGTTAGATTGGTTTTAGCTTGATCTACACTAGTGTGAAATTGACCTTTGAGTAGAATCTTGAAAATGGTCAATTTTGGTCAAACTTTTTGTAAATAGATTGGACTTCCAGGTGAATGAGTTATTGCTCACACATGTCAAGATACCATTCACACCTAGAAGATAAGATAAGCTAAGCTTCTAGAAGATAAGATAGGAAGATTTCATTAGATCCTATTTTATAGGAAATATTCCTATAAATGTGGAAGACTAGCTTTTTGTTTTCTATCCAAAGAGAATAGTCAACTTTGGGAAATGAGCACATATGACTCCCATTGGTGGATCTGAATGACTAGGCACTCTTCACATGTGTGAAGGCCTGCTGGACAGTACGTAGCTCATGGATGTGTTTGGTCTATAAAGAGATCAACCCAATCAATAACAAGTTGATGTGACATTGGCAAATTCTAGTTTTGTTGAGATTTCCACATTTGTCTTGAGTTTTGATGAATGAAATGCACTTGTAAGTTAGTGTACTTTAATTTCTGTAAACAGGCCGTACAGGTACTGTCCTCCATAGGTGTGAGGCTGCCCATCCATGTGTTTGATCATTTGATCCATTGCTCTTGCTTAAATCATAGTGTAAAGCATCTAGATTAAGATCTAACATCTAGAACTTGATAGATCTTTGGATTAAGCAATCAATAACTCTTAATGATTGATAGTACAATCAATATTTGTCCTTTTTCTCTGAAAATTGACATATATCTGTGAAGTGTATGGATATCGGACTAATCGACATCACCATAGTAGAGGTTGATAATGGTTCATACATAATTACTCTGAAAAGAGCTTTCTAGTGGATCATAGCAAGGTTGGTCATGTATTGGCTCAAAGAACTGGTGGTGTATGCAAGATCTGGCCTGGTAGAGATTATTGCATACATCAGAAATCCGATAATTGATTGATATGGGTATTCCTTCATTTTGGCCTTCTCCTCATTGGTCTGAGGGCATTATTCCTTGGATAACTTAATACTTGGATCCATGGGATTATGTACAAACTCGCTATTAATAAAATTGGATTTCGTCAGCAAATTATGGAAGTACCTTTGCTGGGTGATGTAGAGAAGTCTTTGGTTTCTGTCTTTGTGGATTTGAATCCCGAGACAGTAATGTGCCTCTCCAAGATCTGTCATCTTGAATTCTTGGGATAGAATCCTCTTGGTATCCTTTGTTAGTCCGATATTGTTGGTGAACAACAATGTATCATCCACGTAGAGTGTGATGATGACAAAGAATTGATCTACAACTTTGAAGTATACATTACAGTCTACAGAGCTCTATTCAAATCCATGGTTGATTAAGAATGTGTTGATTCTATGGAACCAGGCTCTGGATGATTGCTTCAGACCATACAAAACTTTATGGAGTTTGCATACCTTTGGCAGAGGGCCAAGAGAGAGAGAGGCGATAAGGACCAAGGGTTAAGAGTGAAGGGCCAAGAGTTAAGTTTTAGTGGCTAAGGGCCAAGGATTGAGGACTAAGGGACAAGAGCTAGGTGTTAAGAGCGAAAGGCTAACATCCAATGGCCAAGGGTTAAGGACTAAGAGCTAAGCACTAAGGGATAAGAGCCAAGGGCCAAGGGTCAAAGATCAAGGGCTAAGGGCCAATGATTTAAGGACCAAAGACCAAGGGCGAAAGGCTAAGTGGTAAGGGCCAAACACCAAGGGCTAGATGCTAAGTGCTAAGGGCCAAAGACCAAGGGCGAAGTGCCAAGAGTTTAGGACCAAGGGTTAAAAGCGAAGGGCTAAGAGTTAAGGTCCAAGGGTTTAGGGCCAAGGACTAAGAGTTAAGGACCGATGGCTAAGAGTTAAGGGCCAAGGGCTAAGAGTTAAGGTCCACGGACCAAGGATCAAGGGTTTAAGATTGGGAGCTCCACCCGCCGCAAGGGGTGGAGCCTCCATAAAACAAAACAAAATTGGAGGTTTCATCCGCCTCGGCAAGTGGGGTTTTCAAAAAAAAAAACAAAACAAAATTGGGGGCTCCACCCGCCGCGGCGAGTGGAGCCCCCATAAAAAAAGAATAGGAGCCTCCAAAAGTAATAATAATAAATTTTACAGAATTTTGATTTTTGAATTAAATTAACTTTTTCTTTTAAAAATTTGATTTTTCGAAAAAAAATTAAATTTTTAAAAATAAATTTTTGAAATTTATTTTTAAATTTTAGTTTTTTTTTTTTAAGGAAAAATCTCAAAAAATTTTAAAAAATTTTAATTTTTTTTAAAAAAATCTAAATTTTAATTTTTTTTTTGGAGGCTCCACCCTCCGCGGCGGGTGGGGCCTCCATATATATATATATATATATGTGTGTGTGTGTGTGTGTGTGTGTGTGTGTGTGTGTATCTTTCTTTTGTAAAACAAATATCAAACATTGTCAAAGTTTCAATTATTTTGTGATTAATTAACATCTTGAAATTCTTTTGTCCATTTTTGGAAATGGATTATGAGAAAGTACAAACAATGTTTCTCTCGCAATATTTGCATTAAAAGGTTCTCACACGATCCACTATTCTCAGCTTGAGTATGAGGCTTCTGTTGTTGTTGTTGCTGCACTTGATTCTTGCCCTTGGAATAGTCTTTCTTTTGGTGTACAGGACCACAGACTTGTCTTTGATAGACAAGCCGCTGGTCTTTCTCCGTATTTCTTCTTGAAGAAGATGACCGATCACCTTTTGAAGAGTAAGGCTAGGTTGTGTGGAGATCATCACTACAAAGTGTTCATACGACTTTGGAAGAAAAGAAAGCAAGGTCATAACGACATCATCATCTTGAATAACACATTTTATAGTTGATAACTGATCCATTAAAGATTTGAAATTGTTGATGTGAGAAGTGATGGCAGTAAAATCAGACTAAGTGTGAAGAACTTCCTTCTAAGGTGTAATCTAGTGGTTACATCTTGAGTCTCGTATAGACTTGATAACAAATCTAGTGCTTCCTTAGAGGTTTTGCACGTGGTAACATGGGATATCTGGAAGTCAATCAGATTGAGTGTGATATATGCTAAGGCCTTCTGATCTTTGATATTCCATGCCTTTGCTAGATTACCATCTTCTGGTTCAGGTCAGGTGACCTTCTACTACATCCCAAAGATCTCTATCTATCAACATCATCCATAGTTTTAACTTCCAGATGTAGAAGTTAGAACCATTGAAGTTGTCAATGGTTCTAGCCTCGTTGGATGATGAAGATGAAGAGCTAGCAATATGAGACATGTTAACAGTAATACAAATAGAACAAGCTTAATTTCTCAGTTTATTTGAGCTACGCTCTGATACCAATCTAATGAGACAAGGGAGTATGGAGAGTGCGAACAAAGAACATAGCAAGAATGTTTGCGGAACAGCTCCCCCGCTATAATGGACTGCTAGATGCAGAAACAGTCTAATAGATTGTTAAAGGCTAAGGGTAGTCATAGCTCAAGCGCTCTATGCCCAACAGGACCTTAAAATTAATTGTCCACCGAAAAGATTAGAAATGGTTTGAGGTATTACTTGATATTAGATTCAATAAGAAGTTCAATTCTGAAACAGATTGAAAGAGCAATATGATAGTGCAAGCTCCTCAGGCGTCAAAGACAACCATCGTCTGATCAAAACCTGAGGAGTCGTAGACATTTGTATTCTGATCAGAGTGAGCAAACAAGTGTTATCAAACAACAATGAGGTTTATTCAAATCACAATAAGCATTCATCTACGTTATACACAGATAGAAAAGCATATTGCTGCAATATTACACTGAAGCACAACAAATGACAATTACAACCAGAATGATGGTATAATTGGGAGGCTCAAAATCATTCGTCTCATTGACGGAGCCTCACGTAGAGTGTGCTGGGATGATCCATTTATAGATTGCATCCATGTATTAATTATAATAAATGTTTGTCATCTAATTAGGCACGTCGTTGTACTTGGAAGTATTTGGCTTGTAATGACAACTGTACATTGTGTACACAGTCAACCCGTAGGGAATGTTGACGTGGACGAGGACATCACAAATTCTCTCACTGTGCATTTTAAGGGAAGTGGTTTTCTCTCACTTCGCATTTTTTTGGGAAGTGGTTGGGAACGTTCCTCGTTGGAAAAGACCACCTTCCAGATTTTCTCTCACTTCGGGATTTTGCGAAAAAGCCAAAGGTGCCATAAAACAGTTGAACTTTTGGTGAACTGTCATTTAAGTTTTACTTCTTCAAAATAGTTGAAAGGAAGAAGCCCAAGGTAGTGTTGCATTTTTCAGAAAAGTTCAAAAAATGCAAACTATGCGACTCTGCAAATTGTTTAAAAAGTAATATATCTCTGTAGACTTGTTCTAAATGCTAGTTTGTGGAAGTCCTTGAAGATGGCCAAGTCTTCAATGGTCTTCAAATAGTTGAACTTAACATTTGGTTAGATACAAGGGAGAAAAAATAGGAGCTATTTTTGGTAGTTTTTGCATTGTTGAGGGATCTCCAAGATTCCAACCCTAACTTGGTAGGGATGAAAGATCCACCAAAATTAGCATTAGGGATAGGTTTAGGGCTACTCATACCTGCCCAAAACCGTGATGGATCATGTATATATAGGTGATGATATCTCACCAAAATCAATCAAGCAATTTCATGATTTTTCTCTCATAATGGTGCAATTGCTCTCTATGTTCATAATTGTTTGAGTACTTGTGATTACTAATGATTATAGGATTGAATGTAGGTCTGGTGTACAGTACTCAGACTGTGGGAGGCCGTACTTTCACACGTGTGAAGCCTTCTTCAAGGATTTGGGCCATTTAGTGAGGTTCAAGCATAGATTTTTGATGGATTTTGATGGTTCAACTTGTGCTGATCTTATGAAATCATAATCTATTTTTTCCTCATCATTTCAAGTGTTTTAGGATCCTTATTTGCTGTAATTTTTACATTCAAGATCCTAGGAGATAAGCTTAAGGGGGAGTGTTGGAGTTAATCTTCACTCCGGCTCATCCAAATTCAATTCTTGAGCACCAGTATACTATGTAAATATTCTCTCTCTACAATAGCATGCAGTCTTACTCGCACAAGTTGAACAGTCTTTGGAAACATCGACTTGAAACAAAAGCATGCTCGACTTCATCGACATCTAGGTCATCGACTTCACCGCCTCAACTTCATCGACATCTTGACATCCACTCTATCGACATCCTCTCTAGGAAAAACCAGTTCACTCGACTTGGCTGAGGCCTTTGACGATTGTCGACTTTCACTAGTC
Source organism: Diphasiastrum complanatum (assembly GCA_029204225.1). Lineage (NCBI taxonomy): Eukaryota > Viridiplantae > Streptophyta > Lycopodiopsida > Lycopodiales > Lycopodiaceae > Diphasiastrum > Diphasiastrum complanatum. The sequence goes on along the minus strand of MU832668.1, from coordinate 15,947 downwards.
AAAATGGAGCTCTTCCTCTGCCCTGTCCGACGCAGACTATGTCACAGTTCATTTTTGTACTTTGTAGTAATTGCACTACTTCACGCTCGTTGCCCACATAGTTGTTATAACTATCGCATGTATATATACATAACGACAACATATAGTGATGACGATGATGAAAATGATGATGTACAAAACATATGTTATCAGAGTCAATTAGCAAAAGCATGATTTCGAGTTCCTCCCACAAGCCCATTATGAGCTAAAGAAATTTTCTTTATACATTGTGTCTTCGAGAGTCTAGTGGAATAGATATTTAGTTTGTGTTGGCTATTGACATCATTCTCACAACAACAACAATGAACTCCATTGTGTCAGAATTATCTGATTCAACATGATAAGAGATTTTAGAGAGAGTGAAAGTATTTCAAGAAGTAGAGATAATATTCAATCTATAACTAGCATAGTAAGATCACAACACATAGTGCGCTATTATTGTGAACCATTCTCAAAACAGGATCATGATCTGATCGTTGTCTTTGCAACAACTTAATGCAGATTCTCTATTTTCTTATGTGTGTTCCACTATCGAATGCTTTATGATAATTTCTCTCTTGTACATTGATACTCACTCCTCGACTCAGATGAATATCTAATCTCGAAGGAAGCATGGCTGTCACAAACGCCTAATTGTTTCGCTCTCTTCATGGGTGTCATTGACATCTACTAAGATATTCATCTTGTCAATCTAAGTAACAGTTCGGATCTAATGTTTGATGAAGATCTTGCTATAGTTTATATGTTGAGTTTTCTCTCGTTTGGATCTCCAATGAGGGTGGTATCAGAGCTGATTAACAAAATATTCGAACACAATCATAAACAGAGTGGTATCAGAGTTATACAACCCAACACCTCGATGGAGCCCACCCCCCAGATGTGTATGACAAAGGGGCCTCCAATGACATAGCAGCCCAAGAGACACCCATTAGGCCAAATCCTACTCATGCCATTCCATCCGCAGGCATTCACAAAGTGCCAAATTTTGACAAGGCCCCAGAAGAGATTGATATCCCAGCAACTAGTGCTCTTTTTCCTACCCATGACCTCCTCAAGGACCTCAATTGGCTGCTAAGGGATTGGCTCCATCACCATCGCCTAGTAGAGACCAAGAAACAAGCCAGGGAAACAACCGAGCTCTAAAGCCAACAATTATGGCAAGAAGCCAATTAGGCCAAGCAACAGATGGCCAAGATGCAACAAGAGACATATGCCATGAGAGCCAGCATCCAATCTTATCGGACTATGGTCCCTGTCCTACGACAATCTCAAAAACATGTGCAAGCCCAACTCAGGCAAAGAAATAGAGGACCGAATGATAGCTCAACGCCACTCTCGAAAAGAAGATCGTCATCAGGACCTGGCAGATGTTTTGACAACAGGACTAAAAATTTTCTGATAATACACTCCTTGGACTTGAGTGAATCCTTTAGCCACCAACCGTGCTTTCTGTTTTGCAATGGAACCATTAGAGCTAATCTTCTTTTTGAAGATCCACTTATCTATAACTCTCTTGTGAGTAGGGAAGTCGACCAGTGTCCAGGTTTGATTCGCCAAAAGTGAGTTGTACTCGCTTTCCATAGCTTCTTGCCACTTCACAGCATCCTTGGAGCTAGTTGCTTTAGCTAGGGTTTCTGGTTCTTCTGATGAAGTCCATAATGATTAAGGTGTATACCTCTCAGAAACTGTCTGAATCCGTGAGGATCTATGGATGCTAGATTGACCAAGATGCGATGGTGTTTCTCTTAAATTTCTCCAGATCTACTTGAGCTAGCTTGGCCTGGTCTAGTGATAGGTATTGTCGGCTGCTCGGCTTCTGTAGCTTTAGCCATAGATTCTATAGAAAAAATATTATTGTTGGAAGATTTCATGCTACGTAAAATAGGATGAAATGACATAGCATCGTTTATCGATGGTTGTTTAAAGTCATAATATGCGTGTTCTTAAAAGATTACATCCCTAGAGACAAATGCTACATTGGTGGATGGATCATAAACTCTGTAAGCTTTATGTTCATCAGGATAGCAAATGAAAATATATTTATTTGTCCTATGATTCAGCTTCCTCCTAAGCTGTTTAGGAATGTGAACAAAACATACATAACCAAAGATTTCTAAATGGCTGACACTAGGTTGTGTCCATGCGATATTTCATAAGGAGTTTTGTTGTTGACAACTTAAGTGCTAGATTTGTTCTGCACGTAACAGGCTATGGCAGTAGCTTTTGCGCAAAACTTCGCAGGTAGGTGCGTTTGATGTAGCATAGATATGGCTAAGTTGAGAAGTGTTCAATTCTTCCTTTCTGCAATTCCATTTCGTTGAGGAGAATAGGAAGTTGTGAATTGTCTTTGGATGCCATGTTCAGCCAGGTAGTCCACCACCATCTATCCGGAGAGCTTTCACTTTTGTAGACGTTTGTGTCTCAGTCGTGGCCTTGAATCTTTTGAAGCATTCAAAGGCTTCTGATTTGTGCTTAATGAACATGATGGTAGACCATCTAGAATAATCATCTATGAAAGTGACAAAATAAATTGCATCTCCTAAGGATGGAGTTGGCATTGGACCACAAAGATCGCTATGTACAAGATCTAATACATGCTTTGTTTTGACAGAATGTGATTTGGGAAACTTGCTTCTAGAGTGTTTTCCATAGATGCAGGATTCATAGAAGAAAGATTTCCTATCCAATGAAGAAGAAAAATACAATCCATCAACTAGATTATTACAATGCATATAAAAAAGTGATCTTGTATTCACATGTCCAAATCGACTATGCCGCAAAATAGCATTATCGTTTACATTCTCATGAGAGATACTAGCTAATGCAACTGAGTTAGAGAGTAGATATAGATTTCCAACTCTAGTACATGTAGTCAAAGTGGAAGGTTCTTTGATAGCTGAGGTACGTGACGAACATTGGGAACACAAATAGAAAGATTATTGTTGATCGTGATCTTGACTGTTTCTTTGCCTTCCACACGTATGGCGCTTGAATCTCCAAGGTAGATGAATTGATCTCTACTGTAAGCTGCATACTCAATAAACCATTCCTTGCGACAGGTCATGTGTTGGGTAGCGTTGATGTCCAGGTACCAGCTGTCGTGGTCTTCATTGCCATTGTTGTAAGCCATTAACATGTGTGAATCTTGCTGCTAGAATTCCACTACATTGGAGAAATCTGGTTGTTGTTGTTGTTGCTTCTTTGTTCCATTGTAGATGCAGATTCAACATTCCTTGATGTCATGATTAGCTCTCTTGCAAATCTGCAGAAGAGCTTCTTGCGCGATCCAATGCTCTCACCTTGAGTATGAGGCTTCTATTGTTGCTACTATTGCACTTGATTCTTGGCCTTGGAATAGTCTTTCTTCTTGGTGTACATGGCCATGGACTTGTCTTTGATGGACATGCCACTGGTCTTTCTCCACATATCTTTTTGGAGAAGATGACCGATCATCTTTTAAAGAGTGAGGTCGTGTTGGTGGAGATCATCACCACAAAGTGTTCATACGACATTGGAAGAGAAGAAAGCAAGGTCATGACAACATCATCATCTTGAATAGCACATCCTACAGCTAATAGCTGATCCATTAAAGACTTAAAGCTGTTGATGTGAGAAGTGACGGCAATAGAATCAGTCATGCTAAGTGTGAAGAACTTCCTTCTAAGGTGTAATCTAGTGGTTACATCTTGAGTCTCGTATAGACTTGATGTGTGATACATGCTAAGGCCTTTTGATCTTTGATCTTCCATGTCTTTGCTTGATCACCATCTTTTGGTTTCAGATCAGAACCTTCTACTACATCCCAATGATCTCTATCTATCAACATCATCCAGAGTTTTAACTTCCAGATGTAGAACTTAGAACCAATGAACTTGTCAATGATTCCAGCCTCGTTGGATGCTGACGCCAATATGAGACATATTGACAATAATACAAATAAAATAATCTCTCGGTTTATTGATCTACGCTTTGATACCAACTTGATAGGGCGGTAGAACGTGAACGAAAAAGAGAGAAGGAAATAGTTGTGGAATGACTCTCCTGTTATTATGGGATGCCACATGCAAGAACAATCTAAAAGAATGTAAATGCTAAGTTATAGTCACAGCTCAAGTGCTCTACCCAATAGAATCTTAAGAAATCAATTCAAACTCAAAAACAAATGGATGAATGAGTATAGTCCGCCGAATTAGTGGCACGTGGCAATATAGCTTCTTCCACTGTCCCATCCCACACAAATGCTACTTGTAAGTCTGCACCCTCTGAATCAGCCCTCTTCTCCAAAAAAAAGAGATCTCAGTCTGTTGTACATATTGAATCCGCAATTGAAAAACCAAGGTCCAAAAAAAAAATCCATGGCCAAGCGACCAAAAGTAGCTCACTCTGAAGAAAGTAGAAAAAAAACAGATTAGGCCACTTTAGTTTTACCTGGAGCCACTATCCAACCATTGAAGGATTCATCTGAGATCTCTAGAATTAGAGATCAAATTCATAAAACAAAAAAAAAATTAGAAAAACTACTTTAATTCTAGATATAGACCAGTGTGATCAACTTCCCATTGATCCATCCACTGGAGATCGACCAATGGAGGTTCGAGAGCCTAACGAAACACATGTACATAATTTAAAAATTAAATTTAAAGATCATATGCAAGCAATTGTGACACCTTTTGTTGTTTTGGTAGATCCGATTGAATGTAGATCTATTTTCGAATTTGATTTTTCTCTTTTAGATTCTTATCATTTTTTTGTTTTGGGAGGCATTCATAGTTTACAAGCCAAAAAACAATTATCTTAGGAGTACTCTCATGTGGCTTTTTTTCGATCTGTTAGTGCCATTGCTTTTGTTGGTTTGACAGTGGAAGAAGCTAAACTTCTTGTCTGGGACCACAACATTGACCAAGACTACAAGATGAAAATGATGGTCATCCAGAGGATCAGATTTTTTCACAAAAAATTTGTCAGAGTCTCCAAAGCTGGAGATTTAAACTAGTTGGAGCTAAAAAACACTTTGTGCCCAAGAAACAAGCTTGTCATTTGATTCTAAGAATCCAACGCAGGGCCTTATTAAATATGATAATTTTTATCAGCTTGTATTTTGTAGTGGCCAAATAATTACTTTATTATGCTAAGCATAGAATGTTTGTTTTAAAATTTTTTAATTTACTAGATAACTGCTTTACTATGTTTAACATGAAATGTTTGGTTTAAAAGTTTTTACAATTAATAAATGAAATTTTAAAATTTGTTAATATAATTTTGTTTTAGTAATGTGATTTTTTCAGGTGTGGGCTCTTGTATTGATAATTGAGAAAATTTCGAAATAAAAAGCCAACCAATTCAAGGAGGTTCAAAATCCATAAAAAAAAGGTTGTTGCCACCACTCACACATTAAAACTCATACCAACTGAGATGGGTATTTCTGAGTGGAAGAATATATAGGGAATAAATTCCTCCGAGCTGGTAATCAGTGTCCTCTCGAGGGCTGCTGATGGGCAGCCCTCCCTTGCTGAAATGGACAAGGAGTTTCAGAGGTCAAATCCTCTTTTTGTTTTTAAATAGCATTTTTTAATACTAATTGCAATTTGTTTTATTTTTTTGTGATATTAATCACTAATTTGTTTTCTAATATAGACAAAAATTATTCATGAAAGTTCAAGAGGCCATGGTGACATGCTTGAACTGTAAAGATTTTGAGGAGTGCTAGGGCTTTATCCTTTGAGCAGTAAAAATGAAGCCCACACCATTTTTGATTTTATTTAGAGATTTGGTATTCACTTCACTTATGCTTAGCATAGAAATATATTAATTTTTTATGTTAAACATTCATAGCTTATGCTAAGCATAGAATTGTATTATCTAAGCTAGGATCTCAAGCTTAGCATAAACTTAAATTTTTAATTATTTATTATGTTCATTCTATGCTAAGCATAGTTCGTTCTTCATTTTTCCTTGGTTAACATCCTATGCTAAGCATAGTTTCAATAAAAAAAAAAATAGAGAAAGATTGGCACGAGGTGAGACCATTGTCGAGGAGGATTCAACAGAAACATACCTCTCGAAATGTGTCGATGATCAATCGTGTTTTTACACTATGGAGGAAGAAGATTGTAGGGAGATTTCTAAGTTTTTAAAGAAAAAGACCCTACAATCTTTGCATTGCAGACATCTCCTATGGGTTTCATGAAAGAATCACTAAATGATGATTCTCCTTATAAATTCATTGAGATCCATAGTGTGATGTAGGGATTCCTTGAAAGCACAACTTCTCCTAGTTGGAGAGTTGTAATATTTCATTCAAGTTGGCAGTCAGCTTCAAAGCAAAAAGCTCTTTTGACTTTTTGCAAAGCTGGAATTGAAAATGCTATTTGGTACGTTTTCAACTAAATTGTTAAAACTTAATTTTATTTGTTTTATGTGTTGAACTTCTATGCTTAGCATAGATCATTGTCTAAAATAATTATTTACTTTTCTTTTTATAGGTACAAGCCCAATGTGCACAATGCTGGTGGTGCACGACTGTGCAATGGGATTGAATACATAACCATTGGTTATTATTCATTGGATGACAAACGATCTATGTTGTATTACAATACCACCGGCTTGACTAGCTTTGGAAATTTGTTCCAATTTCCAACAGATTGAAATTTTTTCTCACCTAGCAGATTGGATGTTAGATTTGTTTAGCGGAAGCAGCACTACAAGCACATGCATTGTGCAAAAAACCAGGCATGTTGCTGTTATAGAGTTAGATTCTAGTTTAGTAGAATTTATAAAAATGCGAATGAAATCCATATTAGTTTTGCCAGACGAATCAGTTGAGGTAGGAAAGTCTACAGATGATGAAGACTCTATAATTCCTATATCGAAAGAACCACAATCTCCCGCTAGTGGAAAAGTGGGTGACACAGGGGACTTTGCAGATGTCCTAGTACAAGATTATAATGTTCTCACTATAGAAGAAACTGTTGAAGAGATTGTCGTTTTGTCTACTGAGGCTGTTCCAGAAAAGCCCAAAGACGTCAATGACCTTGATGATTTTGGGAAGCATGTACAAGACTATTTTATCATTTTGAAAATTATATATGAATTTTAAACTTTTGTGGCATGAAGTTTTTACATTCATTTATATATTTTTATATTCAATTTACTATTTGAGATATTTTAAATTTTATTTTCAGTGTTACTTTTTAAATATAAATTTAATAAATAATTATTTTAATGAATGTTATTTTGGAATTACAATACTGTTTTGAATTTATTTTTCTCAAATAAATTAATGAATATTATTAAAATTGATAATATTTTTTATTTTTTAAAATATTAAAATATTAAAATTTATTAATAGAATTTTAAGTTCTTAATTATGATGAAACTAAGAATAAGATTCTTTTTTGAAAAATTTAAAAATTTCAAAAGTAATGTAGTTCTAGATGTGTATTTAAGTAAATATTTTTAAAATTAGAGTTTGTGTGTTATTGATCTAAATTACATAAATCTTTTTGAATATGTACAAATTATTATTGTGAAAAATTAAAATCTTAAAAAAATATCAATTTGAATCTATATTGCATTCATAAAAAATTATTTCAGGCAAAGAAACTAAAAAATTTTAAAATATTTGCTACTAGATAATTTTTTAAATGATTAAAATAATTTTTGTTGTTGATTTTAGTATTTTTATATTTAATGATTTTGTTTTTTATTGATTAATTTAAAATACGTGCAAAATTGAATATGTTGTCAAAATTCTATATCAAGTTTTTTTAGTATGATTTTAGTTTTTAACAAAAAAATGATATATTTTTTGTATTATAATATAAACTTTGCAAAGCATTTTGAATATAGGCAGTTTTAAAAAAAAAATCAAAATATTACAAAAATGGGTCTTCATGTCATTTCTCTTTTTTTTGGTCACCCCATCAGCTTGTCCAACTTCATTGCCATTGTGGATTTTCTTGAATTTTAAAAACCACACCTTCCTCAAAGTCATGTGCTTGGACACTCCATTGTCGATGTACCAGGTATCCTTGGCTTCATCACTTGTCATTAGTGTCGTAATGAACAAGTTTGAACTCTCACTTGCATCATCCTCTAATTGATCATCGTCAAATTGATGTTGATCAACATAATTGCCTACCGGTCATTTGCCTTTCTACTGAACTGACTCCTTTTGTTTCTTATAGCACTCATGCTCCCAATGACCAGGTTTGTTGCAATATCAACAATTCCCAAGTTTCTTCTGTCTTGGATTGCTGCATCCTTGACCTCCACCTTGATGCCAATTGCTTTGATTTGGACCATCATTGGATTGTTTTTGGAATTGTTGAAACGACCCTCTATATGAAAAAAAAAGGACTTTGGTAAGTGAGTTAAAGATTTTGGACTATAAGTTTTATTTATATATTACCTGGATTACAACTTGAAAATATTAAAAAATTTAAAGAGAGCCTAATTGCCAATTTACTAAAATCAAAATACATGTAGCAATGATAAAACACGGATCAAAACTAGAAACCACCATCAAATCAACTAATGATGGAGAAACCTCTTGATTGATGTCCTCCACGACCAAATCTGCCACCACATCCTTTGACTGCAAGAGCTTGATCAAATCCCCTATTGCGATGACTCAAGTTCTCTTGACATTGTTCTTCCTGCAAAAGCAATCCACCTAACTCTTCATAGGTTGGATTCTCCCGTATGGCTATATTTGTCACAAACATCTGATGTGACTCACTCAAACTGTTCAATGTCAATTGCATGATCTCACGATCCTGAACTCACTCTCTAACGGTGACTAATTGATCATAGATCTCCTTTACTTTCAATAGGTGATCGACAATGGTTGCACCATCATCCATTCGTAATGTGTGCAGTTTTTTCTTCAGAAGTAGCACTCGAGATGTGTTTGTGGTTTCAAACAATGTTTTCAATGTATCCCAAGCTTCTTTCGGTCCTACCAAATCTGAAATATAGGGAATAATTGCATCTCTAATTGATAAGTTGATGACATTTTGTGCTTTATGTACTGTCAAATGCCCGTTGATCTTCTTCAATTAACGACCTTGTCTCTTCACCTGTCACGATCTCCCATAGCTCTTTTTTCATCAAAATGTTCTTTAGTTTGAATTTCCAAACTACGTAGTTACTAGCTCCTTCCAATTTGCTTGACTCATTAAGGACGCTCTCGCTTAGAGTTGTCATTACTAGATAGATGAGTCCGGATCGCCAAAAAAAAAAATGGCTCTGTCTGAGCACAGTGACTTGTCTCCAAATTTATCACACCACATAACCTACAACCTTGGTTGTACACCTGGCATCGGTCCAACGCACGGGTGTACGACTGTTCGGGATCTTCTTGTGCTTGTGCACGTTGATCCAATATTAGTACAGATATGCGATATTGATTCAGCATGCAGGTGTACAATCGTCAGAGATTTTCTTTAGCTCTCACGTGTTGATCCGATATCAGTACGGATCAAGATGAAAAGTAGAGGGAATATAAGAATTTTCAAATGGAATATGAATTGTATGAACAAACAAAGATTAGTAATGTGAAAAGTATGAAGCCTCATAACTCTGAGTGGCGGTACTAGACATTGTCTAGTGTGATTTGCAGTTCCACAAATAATCAAATGAGTTTCTTGGCAAAACTCTCTCACAAATCGCACTTTTTACAAAAATTAAGAAGTATTGTAGAAATCTTACCACTCAACAGATTTTCAATCTGTCTTATGCTACTCTGGCCTTTTTGATGCCTCTGGGACTGTATCTTTGTTCCCCACTGATGGTTGACTCCGAAACCACAAAATATACCAAGGAAGGATTTCTTCCAGCCGTTTTTGTCTCTCCAAGCTTTCACCTCCTGTGAGGGACTTTCTCACTTCATTGCGGAGCTTGTGACAAGCTGTATCCACTGATCATGCACATAGGACTATCGGGGTCTGATAACATGCCAATAATCATATAAGCAACATTAATCATTCACCATAAGCATTCACCACAAGGAGGAAGAAGAACATGCACCAACACACTCTCACACTCTCAATTGCATACTGAATGTAAAGTGTACAAATAAACCCTAAGAGAGAGAGAGAGAGAGAGAGAGAGAGAGAGAGAGAGAGAGAGAGAGAGAGAGAGAGAGAGAGAGAGAACAAACCTAGGAGTAGACTAATAGACTAGCCTACGACTAATTACAACTGGTAACAATTGTCAACAATAAAGTACATCGTGAAGAGTAACAATGAAGTTTATCATTGATTTCTAACATTCATACATTGTGGGGAAAGGCTCATTTTGTAGATCCATCAATCCAACTTTTCAAATATTTCACTGCATCTTTCATGTTGCAGTTTATCCTTTCTTTTTTCGCATTTTTTCTTTCTTTAACAAACACAAGCAAGGTAAATGGTCTATATATCAAGGAATGGTCAAGGTATGGATGATCATATGAAAGAGTTCTATCTAGACTCTTGGTTTGATCTTGTTTTAGAAGGTGTCAAGCAAGGTGTTCTTTATGATGTTTTGGCTTATGTTCCATCTTTTTCATGTTTGGAAAGGTTCAATAATGTTAGAGAGGGATTAGTTCTAATATGGTTGCATGGAAGAGATGATGGATTTATATATGCTAGGTTTTTCATTGTGTCATGGTATAGAGAGGATGTATTTGCACATGCACACTCATACACACATGCACACACCATCGGCCACATAAATCACACACATTCACATTTCATACACACAAATCCATACACACATGCACACACCATCGGCCACATAAATCACACACACGCACATTTCATACACAAATCCACACACACACACACACACACACACACACACACACACACACACACACACACACCCCATTGACCACATAAATCACACACACCATCAAGCACAAATCATACACACAAATCCACACACACAAATACACACGCACACTCATACACACAAATCCATACACACACACACACACATCATTGGCCGCCCGCCATCGGCGGGCACACTATGCTAGACTACCCACACACATGCAGAGATATACGCACTCTCACGAATACACACATACATAAACACATGCACTCACGTACATACACACACATACATCGGCCACCCAACAACCATCAACTTTCCTAACCATCAGCCACCATCCAAATCATCGGCTGTCACCCAGATCATCGGCTGCCAACGGCGGGCACTCTTTACTAGTACATATATATATATATATATATATATTATACACACACACACACACACACACACATGTATGTGATGTGTATGTGAGATTTGGTTAGAGAGAGAGAGAGAGAGAGAGAGAGAGAGAGAGAGAGAGAGAGAGAGAGAGAGAGAGAGCTTTGGAAAAAAAAATTGTTAGAAGGTACTATTCTAACCTCATTCTGTTTTATTTATGCAAATCTATTCCATTCAGAAAATTTAAGATTTTAATAATTAACATTCTCTCTTTCTTTCCCTTATCATTTATTTCACAAAACAAATCTTTCATTCTAGCGTACAATCTATTCCATTCTTACATTAAATTTTAACAACGTAACATTCTTAGAGTAGAGGTCTTGGTTTTGTATCAGAAGTTTGAAGTTGTTTGTGTAATTATCTGCTTCAAAACTCAATGGTCTACTAATTTCTCAACAACATGAAATTGCTGGTCCTTTTTGCAATTTTCAAATTCTCAAATCAATCACATCATGTATATCAGACCCTGGACAAAACTAGCAAGGAGATTCTCCTTGCAATTTTTAGATTCTCAAATGCATCACATCATGTATATTAGACCCTGGACAAAACTAGCATTCGCAAGTCACCTTCTTGCATTGTAGTGACATGAAATGAAGTGTGTGTTGTGAGATGTTTGTTTTCTTTAACTGACATCCTTAGATCAAGGTGCCTGTTAGCAGTTTCAAGTGTGTCAGGCTTATCAAGTAGCAAAACTGTTTAGCTTGTTAAAATTACACCAGGCCACCAGCTCACTTACAATGCACATATGCCAAGGTTATTAAGGATAGTAATGTATGCTTTCACACCTACACATAATAACTAGTTAACAACAAAGAGAATTGGGTCCAGAAAGGACGCGTTCCCTTAGAACGTCGCCTCCTCATCGTCTCTATGTAATGGGCAGTTCGCCCTTCTCTATTATCATTGAATAAAGAATGTAGTTAGTGTATCTCTCTTCCACTCTATCTCTCTCCCTCTCCTCCTGTGTGATCTCTAAAATGTATCATGGTATCAGAGCCTACCATCAACAATCTATCCTTCTTCTCTAGCGATCTAGTGAACTACACCTTCAACTAATCTGTTTTTTCACAATCGCTACATCTGCCTCCACGCGCGAGCCTCCTCTGTGTTTGATGATACCTGCAGCATCCACGCCTCTTCCTACGGATGACTACAACACTACTTAACAGAAACCCATCGTTGTAACAGCCATGTTCTTGAATGATTTATTGTACCGATGATCTGTCTGCTTGCAGTTGTTTTAGTCTACCAAAGTTCCAAGAACCTGATCCTCTCTATGTGAATCAAAATAGAAAGAAGTTCTGTATCTAGACTTGCTGCCTCAGAATATAGTCTCTTTGCTGCTGCGCTAAAGAAAAGAGGAAGATGTCAGAGTCAAGCCCTTGTCCGTTTGTCATTTTCATGCAAATCTGTTCAGGGAACAATCAAACAAAGTGAACTGCATCAACCAGCAGTCAACCAACAATCAACTGAGAGTTGCTGAAACAAGCAACTAATCAAGAAAACAATGATTTAAGCTAACTCTTTGAAGATGCCAGAAAGCTGAATTAAAGCAAAGTCGGTGTGCAGGTGAAGGAAGAGACGTCCTCTAGCACAGTCCACATGAAGATGCAGTTCAGAAGCATAGACCAAAGAGGAGCAAGATCAAATCAAATTGCTGAAGCAAGCAACAAATATACAAACTAATGATCAAAGTGGACCTTCTTGCAGATGTCAGAAAGCTGGATAAGAGGCCGTGTGCAGATGTTTGGAAAGCACTGAAGTTTCCAACATAGCCCACATGAAGTTCTTGCAGTCCAGAGACAGAGACCATGAAGACACAAGATCAAAACAAAACCAATGTGCTTTCACATGAAGTGGGAGCAGTGACAACACTCTCATAATATATTAATGCTAAACTAAATAAGATTTGTACAAGATCATGTTAGATACTATTACTGTGATAATTAATGGTGTGAATACTCCATTAAGTGGGAGTGTTAAGGATAGTAATGTATGCTTTCACACCTACACATAATAACTAATTAACAACAAAGAGACTTGGGTCCTGAAAGGACGCGTTCCCTCAGAACGTCGCCTCCTCATCGTCTCTATGGAATGGGCAGTTCGCCCTTCTCTATTATCATTGAATAAAGAATGTAGTTAGTGTATCTCTCTTCCGCTCTATCTCTCTCCCTTTCCTCCTGCGTGATCTCTGAAATGTATCAAAGGTACCTTAAAATTTGTACAAGTTACTCAAGCAATATAATAAGAGATACAAGAGGGAAAGAGGATAAAATTTCAATGCCCTACTTTTTTTTCTGGCGTTAATTAGTTTAGTTGCTACAGCGAGAAATTATGAGAATGCCAAGAACTTTTTTACCAGTGGGTTATTGGGCTGCATGCACCTTGCATTCATTCCCCCATACAAATGTTCCATGGCAGACCTTGTTTACAGAAAAAACGAGGAAAGCTGACAATTTTGAAATGGTATAAATTGCCTTGAAAAAACTTTTGAGCAAACAGAGACTGTTTAAGCAGACAATGGACATCATCCAAGCCAAGTTGTGTTTGCTTGATTTCCTTATCTGATTGAGACTAGCTAAATACTATCTGCCACCCTAGTCAATGCGAATGGCACCGTGTTTCTTGATAGATGTGAGATTGTATATCCTTTACAGAAAGCACAAGAGCAGTCCTCCAATAAATGGCGTGTTTGTGAATAGCTCCTTTTCTCTACTCGAGTACAATGAGTACACTCCGGGATCAAGAAGTCACACAAAAGAGAACATACTAGAAAGTAAAAAACCAGGTTAATGGCACTTAGCGAAAATGTTCCGGCCAGCAGTAACAAATTTACCACTTCTGTCTTCAAATATGTGAGACATCACATCGATTGCCGTCATTTACTTTAACGCTTGTTTTGAAACAACATCAGGTCCCAGCAACACATTCTTAACAAGGTTCAAGCCTGAAATCCAACTCTCTATCATCGTTTGAGAGATGATGCTCTGATCAGCAGGGACAAGGTGGCCTGAATCAACCACCACAACGTGCGCTAAAGTCTCATAGGAGCGCACATATCCTGCCAATGTCTCGTTCACCAGCCAAAGATTCCTTTTAGAGGCTAAGAACTCCTTAGCCCCATTCCACTCCAGTTCCTGCAACCATGCTTCTGTGGAGGCTACTCCATCCTGAAGGTCGAATTGCCCCTGATAAAGAAGCACCGGTACCCTGTGAAGCAAAGCCTCCACCATCCACTTTGTGCTCTTCATTATATCATTCTGCATTCTATTGTCCACAAGTGAACTGCAGTCTACCCAAGTCACACTAATGTCAGCTCCAATCGCCTTTTTCACGGCGTGTTTGTTCAGAAACGGCTCCAAAAAGCTAGATCCATTTTCATAAGTGTAGTAGTCTGTTTTCCTCCTAATATCTAGCAAGGTTGCTAACCCTGATGCCTGAGACAAAGAGTTTAGAAGCTCACCTCTTGCAATTGATGCGTTGTACCAGTCTTTTTGGTTTATCTTGGCTATAGCATCTTCGGCCTTAGCCTCGAGGGATAGGCGCTGATTGTTGTCTATGAGGCCTATGTAGTATGCCACCGGCGCATAAGAGTTTACCTGTGCTATGGGATGAGTGAGACCGTTGCCGATGGCTAATCCATCCAGTCTAACGGCTGGGATTGATTTCATCCCCATGCTATTAACCCCGCTATTTCTCTTATCCAGCTCCTGTAAAATACGGTAGCTCAAGGCTGGCACATACTTTCCGGCATAGCTCTCACCCATAACATAGAAAGGGCGAGATTGATACGATTTGTGTTTGATGAAGAAAGCCTGAAGAGCTGTGAATAGATCACTAGCAAGTTTTTCTTCATCCGACGGAATATCTTCCTCATTAGGAGCAATGCTGAATCCGGTACCAACAGGATTATCTACAAATAGCAATCCATAGAGACGGTTCCATGCTCCATCATTCTTGTAAAGATGTTGATCTTCATTTACCCTCCATGGACCTAGCTCGTAAAAGTTTCCAATCATGCTGGAACATCCTGGCCCTCCTTGAAGCCACAATATGAGTGGCACTTTCGATAGATCTTCTGTTGCTGGTGAGATGGCTTCATAGAAAACGTAGAACATCCGCGCACCGCTGTTTTCATTCACCGTTAAATAACCCGAAGACGTTGGCAACGCCTCCTTGGGAAACAAAAACTCTTCGCTGCCTGCGACATCGAATGAAACATTCCTGCGAACTAGCGCTATAAAGTGCAATATAATAACCAGCAAAACAATATGTGATTTTCTAGCCATCTGATGTGAAGCCTTGCTCTCTATTATAATATAAATCCTCTAACAGAAAACAGAGAGACAAATCCAAAAGAAAGAAAAACAGAGAGATAAATCGAACAGAAAGTCCTCAAAGTCGAAAGCTAATCATTTCACACAGAGTCCACAATTTCAAAGAAGGCATATAATGAGAATCTTCAAATATGAGCCTTTCCTGCTTGTATCTCTTCCGTAGTCTAAAGTCTGCCTTACGCAGAGAGGAATATCTAGTGGCTATTGTATGAGATCAGGCCAATATTGTCAATATCTTATCTAGAGCTGACACAAATACAGAGCTCAAGCCTTGGCCCTTGAACTGATGACAAGGATGAAATCTAAGGGCAA
>MU832667.1:0-68926 GCA_029204225.1 Diphasiastrum complanatum | reverse complement strand
TATGGCAATCAAGTCCAATGAAATAGACAGATTTTTAAGATCAGTAGAACAAAGAATGTGTCAAAATATCTGAATTAAGAGGCACTTAGTGAGAAAGAAATGTATCTTAAAAAACATACACAATATGAATATATAAAATATATTTTTTTTTTTGAGAACTTTCGAAATTTTTATGAAATTGGAATTCTCGGAAAATTCATGTGTTGTATTGAAACGTTGTTTTTATTATTTATTATGATGGTTTTATAAATTTGTAAACATAAAAAATGTAAAGATCTACTGTAAAAAATGCATTTTTTATATACTTTTATTTTAAAATACAACTTTACATAACACTGCCAAAAATATCAAGGAACCAAAAAGACAACAATGGAAACAACCCGAACAAGCATCATATAAATGCGAATTCTTTAGAAAGACTAGAAATTTCTATACAATAAGTGTCAATATCAAATGAATTGGCAAACAAAGAAATAATGCTGCTGCCAATGGAAAATGCTTGGCATGCAGGTATATTTGATTATTTACAAATCAAAATTTACATAGACAAATGACCCGAGAAGATAGAAATCCTTTCAATATCAAGTTGCACATACACCATAATCAGAAACATATTGGAAACCTTCATGTGGTATTCTAATCTATCGGCAATAGATCTAGGACAAGACCCAAACATAAAAAGAACATGGCAATATTCAACTCAAGGAGTTCACTCACAAAGTCAGCTTCAAGCATAGTAATGGATTCATATACTACAGGACAAACTACAGCACTAATACATGGAAAATAATTGGCACCCAGCCACTTGCCACACAACTTGAACTTGATGACCAATCTGCATTTTGCAATATTAACTACCATGCTCACAGAGAAATTTGGCAGCTAGCACACTAGACAAACTTGCAACTTCGGAAGTAAAGGCGGTCAGCCTCTCCACATTCATGTAGGAGACTCCTACCTGATCATCTGTAAATGCTCACGTCTTTTTTTCAGATCTGTAAGCCAATCTGACGGTCCTATCAAACTTGCTCAGAAAATCAATAGCCACAATCGAACTTTTTCATAAATACACATGAGCACATCTACAAGCTAGAAACGCTGCAATAAAGTTCTGCTTTGTAAAACAACAGGGAGATTTCAGACCAACTTGTCATGATTAATATATCATATTTGAAGAGCCATCCAACTAATCCAGAGAACAGTATTTTAAATAGGTCTGGATGTCTAATATAAACACGTGTTTGGACTCTCATCAACAATCTTCTTTGTTGTACAAAAGACAATCTTGTCTCATTTATTTTCTTCAAATGGGGCATGTAGTTCTACAGAAACAATTTTGGGAGAAAATTCAATAGATTACTCACATCTACAACCACTGATACAAACACATAGTAGGCGCAACTTTAAACCAAAGGCTCCACAACTTCTTCCATCATTGCCGACTGGTTTCACCTGCTTTTCCTAAATTTGCATTATGCCTGTCCCTCATAGACAAGAGCAGCATGCATTCAAGAACCCCGCAGGTTTATTTTGGGCAGTAACAGTAGCTGCAGCCATCCCCCCCTGAGACTTCAATTTGTTGGTTGCCTCTTGCAATTTATCCCTTAGTACATCAAGATGTTTATTACGAGTCTCGATCTAGAGAAAGGTTGGTGGTCAGTGACTATAAGATGGAAATTGGAGACCAACATGAAAGAAGCATACATAGAACACAGTCGTAGCCGTACAAGTGTACAACTACTGAGTTATGAGAAGTTCAAAACTGATTTAACATCACTCAATCAGAAATCTAGGAATGTCAAAAAAGACATTTTTGAACAATAAAACATTTTCAGCATTCACACATGCCACGACCTTAAAAAAGACTATAAGAACAACTCATTTTCACAATCATCATCTTCCTAGATTAAAAGATTTGGCTATTGGATGGTGAACATAACAGCAGTTCATGTTTACAAAGGGTAAAGGTGAGATAATGCTTCAAAATGTATTCACAACTGTTAGTTTTGACAATTTTACATACCATGGGGTAACAATTCATCGTTATGTAGCATGTTTTCTGGATTCAATTCGTCTAGGTTTCCACATTCCTTTTTATTTCCTCAACATGCTTATTAGAACAATTCATAAGCAATTCAAAGTCACAAAATGAATTGGTGGACATAGAAATGTTGACCAATACACCTATCACATCAAACAAGATGTGTGTGTGTGTGTGTGCATGCGTGCGTGTAAAACGTACACATTGACATATTACATAGAAAATGACAGCAAAATTCTATCAGACAAAACATATCTTCATGTACAAAGAAACGCGTTTTTGCACAACCTGACCAACCATTTGTTCCAAACATACATAATGGAATGTGTTCTAGATGTAAGGAACGTGACAAGGAACTACTTACATATTTGATGAAGTGCCCTAAACAGGAGGGCCTTTTCATAGGGGAGAAAGTTTTGACATTTTTAAGTGGATCTTGGTACTCTTTTATCTTGCAAACACTTTTGTAATCTGTCAACATAAGCAACGCCCAGTATTTCCAGATAGCCAACAGTTGTACAGACTTGGATGCATCTTTTTATATATCTTTCGCACAACCATACACTAGTTTTGCGTATCTACATATCGACTTTTCGATTTGTCTATTTGACATTACCTACACATGTTTCGTAGCCCATTGTTGCTGGCGGACAATAACCTTGCATCCAATAGCAAGGTTACCGATTTGTTACAGATGGAGTTGATTAATACCAATGGGAATCAAGATGGCAGCTCAAGTGCATATAGGTGGCAATAAACCAGTTGTGGACAGCAATCTCTAGCACACTTACCAAGTTCAGGGCTCATGTGTTTGACACGACCAGGTTAGGTGGCATTTTTGCATTTGCACGGGCTGTGGGAACAAGGACCATTGCTACCTGAATCCTTGAAAGTGCATTAGAACCATCATGGGGACGGCAGGAAGCAAGCATTGTTACTAGCAAACATTTGAAATGTTTGAGTTTTAAACACATTTCAAACGTTTCATTCAAAGTTTCAAGCGGTAATTATTTTATTCAAAAAAAATTCAGTTTCAAGGTAGGGCTTAAATATACTAGAAACTTGATGAATGAGCACGTGAACTGAAAATAATAATCAAACTACTGTGAATAACAGAAGCCATCCTGAAAAATAAAAAATGGGAGAGAAGGGATTTGAAAATTGTCATGAAACCATGCTATGTATGTCATTTGGAATCAATGCACTACAAACATTAAAGACTGACATAAAAGAATGAAATCTATTACACCCAAGCCTCTACAACATTGTTTGTTGGCTCCTATGCTTGCTGGCACATACGACACTTGTAGCGAGGTGCCTATCCCTAAAGATTTTGCTCCAAGTTCGGGTACGTCCACATGATCTCCTTGTCTGCCTGCGCTAAAGGTTCATCTCAAGGACCCTCTAAAGTCCTTGAAGTGATTTGTAACCAGGACGAAGAGGGCCCTCACAGTCGCTTCTGGTTCAACCTACACTGCGCCAAATGGCAGCCAACCTTGAGTTCGCAAAGGTTGTTTCGAGCAGAGATGTGAAGTTCGATAAGTCCACATTCCCTGGACTAAAAGATGAAAGAGGCCATGAGATCTTCACACTGCTGCCAATTCAAGAGGGAGATCGAGGACAGACGTCAAATTAGAATGTTGAGCCACAAACTCCAGAGCAGCAGAGAGCAAAAGATCAACCCCACGAACAAGAAACGTTCAAGCAGCGACGAAACGAACCCAGAAGGTCAACAAGACAAAGAAGACCTCCAGACCGTTGCGCTGACAATCTTCAGTGGAGCTAAGACACGCAATTCGAGTAGTGCAGCTTCACTGAAGAGCCAACAACATATCAAGAAGTTGTCCAGAGTCTAGAGGGAGAATTCTGGAAGCAGGCAATGTCAGAGGAGATCAAGTCGATGAGGCGAAACGAGGCATGGACACTAGAGCCCCTGCCAGAAAACAAAAAGATCGTCGACTGCAAGTGGGTGTACAAGAAGAAAATGAAATTAGATGGCACCGTTGGCCGTTACAAGGCAAGTTTTGTCGCGAAGGGCTACACAAAGATATTGTGTTGATTATTTCGACACATATTCGCCGATGGTCAAGATGACAAGCATACGACTACTCCTTGCATACGCCACACAGCACAATCTGGAAATTCACCAGATTGATGTGAAGACAGCCTTTCTCCACGGAGATCTAGAGGAAGTAATCTTCATGAAGCAGCCTAAAGGATTTGAAGACCCCGACAATTGACAATATGTCTGTCGGTTGCAGAGATGCATTTATGGTCTAAAACAGGCATCACGAGCTTGGTACAAGAAGCTCGATGGTCTTCTGAAGTCTCTAGACTTCAATCCTACACAACCGGACTGTAACGTCTATATAAAAAGAGTAGGAAAAGATTTTGTGATACTGACTATTTTTGTGGATGATTCCCTGATGATAGGAAATTCCTTGATGCTGATAAAAGACACGAAGAGTCAAATTTCTGAAAATTATGAAACACAGATCTAGGAGAAGCAACGAAATGCCTCGGGCTGGAGATTAGAAGAGATCGAATAAAAGGCGAAATGCACTTGAGTCAGTCTGAATATGCCAGAAAGGTGCTCAAGTAGTTTCACATGATGGACTGCAAAGAAAAGGCCACACCAATGATAGCTGGAGCCAAGCTGACGAAGCAGGATTGCCCAAAAACAGAAGAGGAAGAACAGAAGATGGCAGGTATACCCTACCAAAACCTAATCGGTAGTCTGATGTACCTTACAATATGTACCAGACCCGATCTAGCTTTCTTTGTTTACGCCTTAAGCCAATTCTCTTCCCATCCTGGCATCGCACATTGGCAAATGGCAAAACGAATCCTACAATATCTGAAGGGGACCCAAAATATGGGATTAACCTACAGAGCAGAAAACGAAAGAAAAGGATTCGAGCTGCACGACTACAGTGATGCAAGTTGGGCGAGCTGCAAAGATGACAGCAAGTCCATAACTGGAGGATGTACAATAGCGTGCGGAGCTTCAATCCGCTGGATATGCAAAAAGCAAACCTTGGTAGCTCAATCTTCTTGCAAAGCTGAATACGTCGCAGCTTCAAAGGTGGTGAACGAGGTAGTGTGGTTGCAGATGATGTTGGAGGCAATCGAGATGCCACAAGGAGGACCATGCACGATGATGATGGACTCTCAGATTGCCATTTATCTGTCCCAGGATCCAGTCTTCCATTCAAAGACAAAACACATACCTCTGAAGTACCATCACATTCGAGATTTGATCTCGAAAGGAGAGCTCTAGGTCCAGTACATAAAATCTGAAGACATGATTGCAGATCTGCTCACGAAGCCGCTCTTCACAAAGCAAAGAAAGGCGATTGGATTAAACGTGCAAAGCTGCAAGGTTCAAGAGGGAGTGTCAGAAATGGTGAACTCCTGCAACTTTGTTGCAACGTGAAAATGAAGCGAAGGTCGAATGGCGAACAATTCGCGAAAGTCAACGGACCTCGAAAACCCTAAGACACGAAGCGAAGCGAAACTCGAAGGTCGAATGATTCGCGAAAGTCAAACATGCCTCCAGGACCAAAAAGACAAAGACACGACATGAAACGAAAGAAACAAAAGGAGATCTTTCGCGCTGCCAGCTGGCAGCTCAACAGGCGTGGAGT
Source organism: Diphasiastrum complanatum (assembly GCA_029204225.1). Taxonomy (NCBI): domain Eukaryota; kingdom Viridiplantae; phylum Streptophyta; class Lycopodiopsida; order Lycopodiales; family Lycopodiaceae; genus Diphasiastrum; species Diphasiastrum complanatum. The sequence goes on along the minus strand of MU832667.1, from coordinate 63,238 downwards.
CTTAAACTTCACGCCCAGCTGAAACGACTAGCAATAACGGAGAGTAATTGATTAGTTGATTGGCGTTAACTACTCTTGTAATTCTCTGTTTAGTTATCTTGTAAACTCCACACAGTGGAGATATAAACTACTTTTCTGGATCAAAACATACACAGAGAATGTGCGTGAGTAGAGCAGAAAAGAAAAAAAATAGAAACAAAATAGTTGTGCATGAAAGTTTTCCAACGAGCAAAACACAACGAAAGAGCAGAGCGTCAGGCCGCCAACGAGCGAGACACTGACCATCTCGCTCTAGGAATTAAACTGATAATTTAGTTGCTCTATTTCGTGCATCTCCTTGTCTTCCGCTGTCTTGATTGCTAGAATGAAATATGTTCTGTGATCTGTAGTCGCGTGTCTAGGCTCCTGTGAGCTTCCGCACAAGAAAACTCAAAAAAAACAAAATCGTTCGCGACAACGAAACAAAACCGTTCGCGACATGAGAAACATGATTCCGCTGGGTTGTCTGACACAAGTCCTATCGTAGAATAAACATCTCTCGTATCATGAGTGTGGCGCATCGAAAGTCCTCGTAGGCAAAAGAATTGATAATTGTGAAGGCTCTGTCGATTGGTGTTGAAAATCATGATCATCGTCTTTTTTAAGTTAACAGAGAGACCCCAAGCAACACAAAACCGATGTAAGACCTGTAAGTGACACTGCAACCCTTCTGGTGAGGGAGAAAGCAAGATCATCAATATAAAGAGCAAACAGTGGAGGGGACAGTGGACAGCCTTGCTTGGACACCAACAGTGCTACGGATGGGAGACGACAAATCAGTACCCAACCGAATACGTGCTAGAACTCTCTCATACAAAGCAACCACTGCCACGAGAATAGAGTCGGAAAAGCAAAGCTAACGTAGTCTGCTGATCAAAAGATTACGTGGAACAGTATCAAAGGCCCATAGAACCGTGGTACGGTTCATCTAAATAATTATTTGATTAATTAATTAATTTTCCTAAATTTCCCTCCAAAACCCCTCAAAGCTCGTTTTTGTCCCTCATTTCACATTTTTTTGGTAGAGGTTGAGAGAGAGGGCGCTTTGGTTTGAGAGAGAGGGCTGCTCAGATTGATGAGAGAGAAGAGGGCAGGGTAGAGAGAGACTGCAGCGGCCTCTGTAGAGAGAGAAAATTAGGGTTTAGTTGTAGGTTTGCTTTTTTTGCTCGAAAATCAGGTTTTTTGACATTCCCTCATGCAAATAGGCCTATTTTTAAGGTCTAGGCATTTCAGATCATAGAGAGAGATTGGGACAGTCTAGAGAGAGACTGTACCAGCCCATCTAGAGAGAGAAGGATAGGGTTTAGGGTTAAGGTTATTTTTTGGAGCCAAAAAACAGGTTTTTGCATTATGGAGGGCCTCTTCTGGAGGTCTAGGGGTTTAGCTTGATAGGGTTCGGGGTTGGCATTCCCAGGTTCATTGCATTGCGTGGGAGCACATATCCACTTATCCAGGACCGATTTCCTCTGACCGAATGGTAACTCATTTGTCTTTTCTTGCACTTCTTCCGTACTTCACTCCTGTACTTCCTGTTTCCTATACCGTCTCACACCATGCCTACTGGAGATATGCCTGAGCTATGGGGTGAGGTAGACCAAGACCCCGAGCTCGTTAGGTCTGACGTTCGGTCTGGGACGCGTGGATGAACCTGTAGGTTTTGCCATGCTCGTTTTGTCAGCACTCTCACTAGGCTGAAAGGCCATCTCCTTGGTGTTGTCAAGGGTGATGGCAAACGCTTAGGCTCCCTCCCTTGCCCACACATGCCTGCTCAGGAGCATTGTAGGCTCATTGACATATACCGAGCTCGATTGACGCAGGCCGGTATGTCACTAGATCCTGATGTATATGCAGTAGTATCATCCACCCCACGGGATCCACTAGCTCCTCATCCACCACCACCACGTCCTCCCCCACCTCCTATTCCTACTCCTCCCCCTCAGCCTGATGCACATCCACCACTCGTTCCTCAGCCCACTACACCATGTCCTGCCCCTCCTGCTGCTGCATCTATTCCAGTCGGTGCATTTCCACAGCGCCCTCCTGCAGTCACTCAGATGACTCGCCCAGTGCAGACATTCCGATTTCTTCGCTCTGAGTCGGCACCAGATGGTCTCTCACAGGACACCCAGGACATACCATCCACTTTCCCCACACATCAGTATGATTTGGACTCTGATGATGAGGATGGTGATGATAGACAGCATGGTGAGGTTGGTTCTTTTGGAGCTTCTTCGCCACCATCTCAGCAGCCCCAGGATCCCCCGCAGCCGCAGCATCCCCCTCAGCCACCTCAGGCCCAATTTCCCCCCCAGTCTCGGCACCCCCCCTGCCACTGACATACCTCCTCCTGCTCCTCGTAGGGGTGCTTACCATACTAGGGCATCCTCCAATAGATCATCTCGCAACTCCCAATATCGACAGCAGTCCATGGGGGAGTCTTTCCAGCCCCATCTCGAGGCAGAGGCCCAACAGGCTTTGGCAAACATGATCTATGCGCTGAACCTGCCATTTGCCATTGCTGACACGGAGCCCTTCAAGAGGGCTATAGCTGTAGTTGCTGCTGCAAGTCCACGCTTCAGGCCACCCGTGGCTGAGGCTGTCTGTACCACCTACCTTACGTCCAGGGTGGAGGAGCTCACCACACAGATGATGCCTCTTAGGAAGGCCTGGGAAACTTATGGGTGCTCGATCATGTCTGATGGCTGGAGTGACACCAGTCGTCGGCCAATGATCAACATACTGGTGTCTTGCTGCATGGGCACTATGTTTTATCGGGCCATTGATGCTAGTAGAGGTGGTGGGGTCATTGACGGACAGTTTATGTTCGATATCATCAGTGACGTTATAGAGGAGGTTGGCCCTGCCAACGTAGTGCAGGTTGTCACCGACAACGCAAGTAATTGCGTGCACATGTCTCACTTGCTACAGCAACAGTACCCTGCTATTGTATGGACTCCCTGTGCTGCAAATAGCATTGATCTTATACTGGGGGATATTGGCCGCTTGCCCTGGGTCCGCACGATAGCTGATATGGCCCCGGTTCATTAATTCTATGCAAAGGCCTTAGAGAGATCAACGAAACAAGCAAATACCTTCTTACCCATATGCTTTGCCTTCTCAATGATAGTACATAGGGTGAGGACATGATCAAGAGTGCCATAACCCTAGCGGAGGCCAGCCTGGCCAGTCGCATACAAAAGTCGAGAATCAGCGTCTGCCGTAACGAAGTTCTGGAGAATAGTGGCGTACAACTTGGCCATGGTATACCAATCATAATAGTGCGATAGTTGTGGACATTCATGGCATCGCCTATGTGAAAAGGATAAACTATGAGTTACATAATCCTTTTACCAACTTATTCCTAGCGTAAAACCACTCTTTACCTAGGATTAAATCTAGCTTATCAAGATTAATGTTATGAATCTCCTATGGAGGCAACCCAAGCTTCAAGCCCTGCTTCGACCGATATGGAAGAACTAGTGCGCACGATTAATCAGCTTCAACAACAGGTTATCGACATGCAGTCAAAACATGAACGGGCAGAGGCAGAGATGAAGGCCTTGTCGCAATCTCGTCAAGCCCTCTTGAACCTGATGTTTACCTTGGAAATAGAGCTCTTTTGAAGCTTCACTTCACTTTGGGCTTGCCCTAGGAATATCAACTTCAAGTCCGTCGTAACTAGCCACAGACCCTATGAAACTATACGAAAGCTTAGGAGGCTAGGCATTTTTTTTGTCTTATAAGTACAAATGTTACAGCATTCACAACGAGATAACAAACTTTGTCCTTTCAGCATATTATGAGTTACGCCAAAATTGCCCATTCCCATACAAAGCTCAGCACGCACTTTAAAAAAATGCATATAGTTGTTACAAAATACTCAGCCTCATACAATACAGATTAACTCCTGTATCCTACAAGTTTTTCTTAGCATCTTGATTAGTACACTTTGCCCAGGAAGCGCACTCCCTCCTGCCAACAAAAACAGAAAGAACCCTCTGCTACTGGCACATCAAATTTCACATGGCAGCCTGCAGGCATAAATATTTTTTGGCTGATTTTTCTACTGAGAATACAATCCACATAAGGACAGTATATGTCACCCCACAGGCATACGTACAGATAGACATACCCTTGCAAGCTGCAACCACATATGTAGGGGCAATAGCATTGCTAGCAGCTATACATTCACTTTGACCAATGCCATTGCCCTTAATAAAATGCCCAATCTTCGTAGTTGGGCCATCTAGCAGTGGGGTAAGGTCATTAATAGTTCAGTTCTAGCTGGAGACAGTGTTTTCTAGATTTCCAGCTCGTCACCTGAAAGGACTTGTGTTTTATATATTAATATCGATTTGGTCATACCTCTTCTTTGAGCTTTTCAACTTTCTTAGCTTCATCACTTCCAGCATCTTTCAATCTGACTACTTCTTCTTGAAGTGCTGATAACTGAACAAATAAAAGAACACATGCTCACACAACTACTAAATCGCAGAGTTTTCCTTATCTAAATATTTCATCATCTAGTAAAAATGTTTATCCGTCAGCACCACACAACTGTTTGTCTCTAGAAGTCAGGGTCGATAGAGTACACTGCATGTCAGTAGGCCTTACATTTTGTTCAAGTTCTTGAACATATGCAGCTTTCTGAGACAAATCTCTGTCTTGAGTATTTGATAAGGACCTCAGATTACCAGCTTCTGATCTGCCACAAGCCCATCAAGTTCAACTAAGACTAGGATGACGGAATTTATTTTAGATTCTACTAGATGACCACTCACTATCAACTGGGTCTGCAGAATCATTCACTTCATGATACGTATTCAGATTAGAAAGCAGCAAAGCATTACACACTTAGAAACATAGTACAACTAGTTTCGAATCGAGAATTGCCCAGGAATCTTGGAACTTGAAAAAAAGTTAGGAGAATCTGAAGCTAGCAAAGTATCAAAAGCATACAATTCATGTAGAACATAGCAAAGATGATGTGTCTTTAGCACAATTTCCCACACCAAAAACGTTACCTTCCACACATTCCCTAGCTTCCCAAAAATGCATTGAATGCTAAGATTGAAAACTTATCCAAATAAGTTTCAAATTTTCCTTAAATCAGAAAGATTCAATTTTCAAAAAGGTTCTGAAACCTTTGGATTGAAATTCATTGTAACTAGGCTTAGAAAGCAAAGAAGAATGAAGTTTTCCAACACAAGCCTTTATTTGGTCTTTGTGAAAATTTGACAATCCAATTTGGTCGAATCTGTTCGGTGTTAATTAGGTCAAGAACAAAATTCGTACCATAAAGTTACCAAAAACTTTCCCCATACTAACCTTGTTTCGGCCAAGAACTTTTCACGCTCCAAAACTTTCTGTCTGAGATCATTCACCTCAATATCTAAAGCTGATGCCTGCAAGGACATAACAGTGTAACACATCAAAGACTTCCACAATCCAAAAACATAAAGCAATAGTTACTTTGTCAACATAATGTAAAATCCATAATTTGGTAAACGGTCCACATTCAAAAACATTCATGACCATAAAGGTTTGAAAATGACAACACTTTGAACTCTAGTTTCAAACATTACATCATAAACTCCTGCACAACTCTTTGTCACCACCTTCAACATGAACAGTCTACTTGTTGAATTTGAGTTCTCAAAGAGTAGGGTGGCAAAATAGAACATGAACAACAATAACATTACGGTCTCATTCATGAAGAAAATAAACTTCTATGTCATGCCTCATCTGTACATGACAAAGTAGGGCAGGGGCAGTAGCTTCTCTCTCTTTAACTGCTAGTCTTTCCATTGTTCGCTCTAACTCTTTCCTCTCTTTCTGCCTCGGTTCTTCAGTCTCTTGCCAAGATATCATAAAATGCTGCAGCCATATCAGAGATGGACCGCAAAACTCTTAGACAAGCTTCACGCATTTTCTCAGGTTCGTGTGCTTGCAATGATGGGATTGAAAAAAGTATCTTGTAGGTTTCCATCAAAATGCATCACCTGAGAAAGTTGAAAAAGGCTTTCAGAGCACAAACATCTCATTATGCTTTTGCAGCTCAAGTTCTACTAGTTTTGCTCTGCTTTCATCATCAACCATTCTCTTTGTGGACAAATTAGCATCTTTGGTGATCACATTTGACTTCTTCAACAAATCCCGCTCTATCTCTAAACTTTGGTTATCTTTCTCAGCCGCTAGCATTTGCCAGCGCTCACATTCATCTCCCTTTTCATTCATTGATAGTTAAGATGAAAAACTGAGTTAGTTCAATTGCGTTAGCTTAAAGCTCATGCACGCCTCTCAAGGTACCTTCGATCCTCAAAACTTCACTTAGCTACGCCCCCTCTGCTCTCCAACACATCATTTCATAGCAAAACTTTGAGGCCAGGCCCCTGACCCCTTACCAACCCGGCAGCATCCAGTTCATTAGAAGCTTCAGAACAACCTAAAGAGATGCAGGGGTATATATGCCTCTTAGAAGCCCGTTCCGACCAAAATGGGTCGGAATGTTCCGTTCCGGAACGTTCCTGGTTATTTTGATTATTTATCTTAATTAAATCCTTTGTTAAAACGTATCTTTTTATTTATTTTTTTTGGGCATTGTTCCGAAACGGAACGCATTCTGGTCCGGAACGGGCAACTAAGATATGCGTGTAGTAAGGAGGGGCAAGATGATGTATGATGAAAAAATCTGGATCATGAAAGAAATGTAAGCATTCATCAGCAAAGGAGCAATGTTTCATGGACCTTTTCGAAATGCATTTTCAAAAAGGGTTTGAAACAAGAAAGAATCGGTAACCCAGCAAAATATTTGACGAAATGGTTTTAGGGTTTTTTTTTTTTTATAGATTTTATTTGGCATTTATTTCGGTTTGGTATTTTCTCTATTTTGGCATCTCCACTTTAAGTTAAGATCTCCACCAACCAATGTCTTTCGACATTTTTTGACTTGTGTCGTTCGACATTTTCTATGCCAAAATTCGTGCCATATTGCAGACTCCAGAGGAATTTTAATTGTGCCAAACTCTATGTATTTTTATAGACTATATCGAGCTCCATATATTTTTGTAGACCATGCCGAACTTCGTGTATTTTTGCAAACTATATAGAAAGATTTGAATATTTATATAGATTTAATAGGACCTCATTAAAAGAAGAATTAAGTGAGAATTCTAACACTCCCCCTTAAAGAGGATCTGTAACTTCATGATCCTTAATTTGAGTATCTCAAAAAATCTATTATGACTTTGAATTTAGACCCATGGTAAAAATGTCTGCAGCCATGAACTATGTTTTGCAAAACATTACACAAACTTCTCTATTTAGAACTTTCTCTCTAACATAATGATATTTTATCTCAATACGTTTACTCTTGGAATGAAACCTGAGATTTAGTGACAATGCAATAGCACTTTGATTGTCACAAAACTATTGAGTTGGACTATTCTGAGATAGTCCGACGTAAAAAAAGAAATTGTCTATGCCAAATGTCTTCTTTTATTGCATGTGTCGTCCAAATATATTCTACTTCAGTAGAAGATAAGGCTATCAAAGTCTACTTTCCACTGTTCCATGAGATTGGACCCAGGCTAGTTGACAAAAGTAAGACTGTGGAGCAAACCCAACCAACCAACTAGAAGCTAAAGATCAACCCACAATAGCTTCACCCCGAACCACAGTGAATGAATGCAAGTGAGGATAGAATTCTAGTACCCACAAACTAGAATCTAGAAGTGTAGGAGGGCGAGTTTCTATACGTACTTATAGCCTGCCAGATGCATGTACGTATGCCATGCAAACCATCAACTGAAATTATTATTTACACTCCTCAGCATTCATATAGCAATCAAACACCATGCACTGCTCCACATGTCGTAAGTGGAGTGCCTGGGCCCCTCTCAAGGTTATTAATTACATAACTCGGCTTGACTGGAATATTAAGGCATAACTAATAAACTCGAACACTAGAGTGTCGAATATCCACTTCAAGGTTTATTCCAAATCCTCAGTACTGGACAGGGACGTAACAGTTTGTGTAGCAACACACACCTCACAACACCCCTTAGCAAAACTAGGTTTTCTGAAGTATAGAGTTTATATTACGCTGGGGTGAAAATTCGACTTGTAGACCTCTGAACGTACTTCCATATGTCTACTTTGTCCATAGTCCTTTCAGCATATTATGAGTTACGCCAAAATTTCCCATTCCTATATACAGCACAGCACGCACTTTTAAAAAATGCATATAGTCGTTACAAAATACTCAGACTCATATAATACAGACTAACTGCCGTATCCTACAAGTTTTTCTTTGCATCTTGATTAGTAGACTTTGTCCAGGAAACACACCCCCCCTACAAACAAAACAGAAAGAACCTTCCACTAGCGGAACATCAAAATTCGCATGGCAGCCTGCAGGCATAAATTTTTTCAGGCCAATTTTTTTGCTGATAATACAAACCACATAAGGACAGTATATGTCACCTTACAGGCATTCGAACAGATAAACATACCCTTGCAAGTTGCAACCACATATGTAGGGGCAGTAGCATTGCTAGCAGCTATACATTCACTTTGACCAATGCCATTGCCCTTAATAAAATGCCCAATCCTCATAGTTGGGCCTTGTACCAGTGGGATAAGTCATTAATAGCCCAGTTCTAGCTAGAAAAAGTGTTTTCTAGATTTCAAGCTCCTCAAAGGACTTGTGTTTTGTATATTAATCTTGATTCAGTCATACCTCTTCATTGAGCTTTTCAGCTTTCTTAGCTTCATCACTTGCAGCATCTTTCCATATGACTACTTCTTCTAGAAGTGCTGATATTTCTGTAGAAAGCATCTCAATCTGAAAAAATAAAAGAACACGTGCTCACACAACCACTACATTGCAGAATTTTCCTTAACTAAATATTTCATCATCTGGTAAAAAATTTTATCCATCAGCACCACACAAGTGTTTTGTCTCTCGAAGTCAGGGTTTATAGAGTACATTGCATGTCAGCATGCCTTACTTTTTGTTCAAGCTCTTCAACATATGCAGCTTTCTCAGACAAATCTTTGCCTTGCATATTTGATAAGAACCTTAGCTTATCAGCTTCTGCTCTGCAAGCCCATCAAGTTCAATAAAGACTAGGATGAGGGAATTCATTTTAGATTCTACTAGATAACAACTCACCATTACATGGGTCTTCAGAATTCTTCACTTCACGATATTCAGATTAAAAAGCAGCAAAGAATTACAATTCAAAGTTGGCGCATTTAGAAACATAGTGCAACTAGTTTCTAATCGAGAATTGCCCAGGGATATTGAAACTTCAAAATAAATTAGGACAATTCGAATCTAGCAAAGTATCAAAAGCATACAATTCATGTACAACATAGCAAACCTGATCTGCCTTTGGCACAATTTCCCATACCAGAAACGTTTCCTCTCACACATTCCTTAGCTTGCCAAAAATGTATGGAATGCATATTGAAAACTTATCCAAACAACTTACAATTCTACATTAAATCAGAAAAATTCAAAAAGGTTCTGAACCCTTTGGATCGAGATTCATGGTAACTAGGCTTAGAAAGCAAAGAAGAATGAAGTTTTCCAAAGTGGGCCTTTATTTGGTATTTGTGAAAATTTGACAATCCAATTTGGTTGAATCTGTTCAGTGTTAGAAATTAGGTCAAGAACAATATTCGTACTATAAAGCTATCAAATGTTTTCCCCATACTAACCTTGTATCGGCCAAGGATTTCTCAAGCTCCAAGACTTTCTGTCTGAGATTGTTCACCTCAATATCTAAAGCCAATGCCTGCAAGGACATAACGCTATAACACATAAAACACCTCCACAATCGGAAAACATACAGCGATAGTTAGTTTATGAACATAATGTAAAATTCAGAATTTGGTAAACAGTCCGCATTCACAAAAATACTTGACCATAAAGGCTCTAAACTGACAACAACTCCGATTGTAGTGTCAAACATTACATCATAAACTCCTGCACAGCTCTTTGTCACCACCTTCAATATGAACAATCTACTTCGCCCCACAGACATATATGTCAGGCATACATATGAATAGACATACCCTTGGAAGTTGGAACCATACATGTACGGACAGTATCATTGCTAGCAGCAATATATTGACCAATGGCACTACCCTTAATGAAATGCCCAATCTTCGTTTGACAGTTCAATTATTGGCAATATAGGGGCTTCTAGCAGTGGGGTAAGGTCGTTAATAGCTCGGTTCTAGCTAGAAACATTGTCTTCTAGATTTCAAGCTTGTCACCTGAAAGGACTTCTGTTTTATATATTAACATTGATTCGGTGATACCTCTTCATTGCACTTTTCAACTTCCTTTAAAACAGCAATACGAGCACTAGTTTCATCTCTTGCAGCATCTTTCCATCTGACTATTTCATCTTGAAGAGCAGATTTTTCTGTTGAGAAGATCTCAATCTCAACAAATAAAAGAACACCCTGGTCACAACCTGCAGAGTTTACCTCATCTAAATATGTCATCATCTGGTAAAAATGTTTATCCATCAGCACCACACAAGTGTTTATCTCTAGAAGTCAGGGTTGATAAAGTACATTGCAAGTCAGTATGACTTACTTTTTGTTCAAGTTCTTCAACATATGCAGCTTTCTCAGACAAATCCTTGGCTTGCGTATTTGATAACAAACACAGCCTATCAACTTCTGATCTGTGCACAAGCCCATCCAATTCAATTACGACTAGGATGAGGAAATTTATTTTAGATTCTACTAAATAACAACTCACTATTACATGGGTCTGCAAAATTATTCACTTCACGATACATATTCAGATTAGAAAGCAGCAAAGAATTACAATTCAAAGTTGGCACACTTAGAAACATAGTACAATTAGTTTCAAATAAAGAATTGCCCAGGAATTTTGAAACCTGAAAAAAAATTAGGAGAATTTCACCTAGCAAAGTATCAAAAGCATACAATTCATGCAGAACATAGCATTACCTAGCTTCCCAAAAATGCATTGACTGCTAAGATTGAAAACCTATCCAGACAAGTTTCAAATCTACATTAAATTGAAAAGATTCAAAATAGTTCTGAACCCTTTGGATTGAGATTCTTTGTAACTAGGCTTGAAGAATGAAGTTTTCCAAAACGGGCCTTTATTTGTGAAAATTTGAAAATCTAATTTGGTCGAATCTGTTCCGCATTAGAAATTAGGTCAAGAACAATATACATACTCGAAAGCTATAAAAGACTTTCCCCATACTAACCTTGTTTCAGCCAAGGATTTTTCAAGCTCCAAGACTTTCTGTCTGAGATCGTTCACCTCAATATTTAAACCCGATTCCTGCAAAGACATGATGGTATAGCACATCAAAGACTTTCACAAAACGAAAACATATAGCAATACTTACTTTGTGAACATAATGTGAAATCCAGAATTTGGTAACTAATCCACTTCAAAAATATTCGTGACCATAAAGGATCTAAACTGACAACACTTCTGACTCTAGTTTCAAACATTAAATCATAAACTCCTGCAAAACTCTTTGTCAATGTCTTGAATATGAACAATTTAATTGTTGAATTAAAATTAAAAAAGAGCAGGGCGGCAAAATAGACATATATCTCACCCCACAGACATACGTACAGATAGACATACCCTTGCAAGTTGCAACCATACATGTAGGGACAGTAGCATTGCTAGCAGCTATGCATTCACTTTGACCAATACGACTGCCTTAATGAAACGCCCAATCTTCATTTGACAGTTCCATTATTGGCAGTATAGGGTCTTCTAAGTGGGGTAAGGTCATTAATAGCTCAGTTCTAGCTAGAAACAGTGTCTTCTAGATTTCAGACTCGTCACCTGAAAGTACTTGTGTTTTATATATTAACATTGATTCGTTGATACCTCTTCATTGCACTTATCAACTTACTTGCAAACAGCAATATGAGAACCAGTTTCATCTCTTGCAGCAACTTTCCATCTGACTACTTCTTCTTGAAGTGCTGATATTTCTGTTGAAAGCATCTCAATCTCAACAAATAAAAGAAAACGTGGTCACAACTTGCAGTGTTCTCCTTATCTAAATATTTCATCATCTGGTAAAAATGTTTATCAATCAGCACCACACGAGTGTTTGTCTCTACAAGTCAGGGTTTATAGAGTACATTGCATGTCAGGATGCCTTACTTTGTGTTTAAGTTCTTCAACATATGCAGCTTTCTCAGACAGATCTTTGGCGTGCGTATTTGATAAGAAACTCAGCTTATCAGCATCGGATCTGCACACAAGCCCATCAACTTCAATTAAGACTAGGATAAGGGAATTTATTTTAGATTCTACAAGGTAACAACTCACTATCAGATGGGTCTGCAAAATTCTTCACTTCACGATACATAGTCAGGTTAGAAAGCAGCAAAGAATTATGATTCAAAGTTGGCACAATTAGAAACATAGTACAACTGGTTTCGAATCGAGAATTACCCAGGAATCTTGGAACATGAAAAAAAAAAAATAGGACAATTTCAATCTAGCCAAGTATCAAAACCATGCAATTCATGTACAACATAGCAAACATGATGTGTATTTAGCACAATTACCCCCAAGTTTCAATTCTACATTAAATCGGAAAGATTCAAAAAGGTTCTGAACCCTTTGGATCGAATTTCATTGTCACTAGGCTTAGAAAGCAAGGAAGAATGAAGTTTTCCAGAGTGGGCCTCTATTTGGTCTTTGTGGAAATTTGACAATCTAATTTTGTCAAATCTGTTCCGCGTAAGAAATTAGGTCCAGAACAATATTCATAATTTCGTCTATAAAGTTGTCATATACTTTCCCCATACTAACCTTGTTTCGGCCAAGGACTTCTCAAGCTCCAAGACTTTCTGTCTCAGATCATTCACCTCAATATCTACAGCTGCTGCCTGCAAGGACATAACAGTATAACACATCAACGATTTTCACAATCCGAAAACATACAGCAATAGTTACTTTGTGAACATAATGATCACAAGCTCCTGCACCACTCAAAGTCACCACCTTGAATATGAACAATCTACTTGTTGACTTTGAGTTCTCAAAGAGTAGGGCGAAAAACAGACATATATGTCACCCCACAGGCATAGGTACAGATAGACATACACTAGCAATTTGCAACCATGTGTAGGGACGGTAGCATTGCTAGCAGCTATACACTCACTTTGACCAATGGTACTGCCCTTAATGAAATGAACAATCTTCAGTTGACAGTTCAATTATTGACAATAGCATTGCTAGCAGCTATACATTCACTTTGACCAATGTCACTGCCCTTAATGAAATACCCGATCTTCGTTTGACAGTTCAATTATTGGCAGTATAGAGCCTTCCAGCAGTGGGCTAAATTCATTAATAGCACAGTTCTAGATAGAAACTTTGTCCTTTAGACTTCAAGCTCGTCACCTGAAAGGGCTTCTGTTTTATATATTAACATTCATTCGGTGATACCTCTTCATTGCACTTTTCAACTTCCTTTAAAACAGCAATACGAGTACTAGTTTCATCTCTAGCAGCATCTTTCCGTTTGACTACTACTTCTTGAACTGCCGATGTCGAGAAGATCTCAATCTCAACAAATAAAAGAACACCTGGTCACAACTTGCAGAGTTTTCCTTATCCAAATATTTCATCATCTGGTAAAAATGTATATCCATCAGCACCACACAAGTGTTTGTCTCTACAAGTCAGCATGCCTTACTTTTTGTTTAAGTTCTTCAACATATGCACCTTGTTCAGACAAATCCTTGGCTTGCGTATTTGATAAGAACATCAGCTTATCAGCTTCTGATCTGCACACAAAACCATCAAATTCGAGAATTTATTTTAGATTCTACTACATAACAACTCACTATTACATGGGTTTCGAATCGAGAATTGCCCAGGAATCTTGGAACACGAAAGAAAATTAGGAGAATTTGGATCAAGCAAAATATCAAAAGCATACAATTCATGTAGAACATAGCAAAGATGACGTCTTTAGCACAACTTCGCACACCAGAAACATTACCTCTCACACATTCCCTAGCTTACCAAAAATGCATTGAATGCTACGATTGAAAACTTACCCAAACAAGTTGCAATTCTACATTAAATCGGAAAGATTCATTAAAGGTTCTGAACCCTTTGGATCGAGATTCATTGTAACTAGGCTTAGAAAGCAAAGAAGAATAAAGTTTTCCAAAGTGGGCCTTTATTTGGTTTTTGTGAATATTTGACAATCTAATTTGGTCGAATCTGTTCCACGATAGAAATTAGGTCAAGAACAATATTCGTACTATAAAATTATCAAATCCTTTCCCTATACTAACCTTGTTTCAAACAAGGACTTCTCAAGCTCCAAGACCGTCTGTCTGAGATCGTTCACCTCAACATCTACAGCTGCTGCCTGCAAGGACAGAACGTTATAACACATCAAAGACCTCCACAATCCGAAAACATACAGCAATAGTTACTTTATGAACATAATGTGAAATCCAGAATTTGGTCAATGGTCCACTTCAAAAAAAAATTTGACCATAAAGGCCCTAAACTGACACTTCGGACTCTAGTTTCAAGTTGCAATTATGCATGTGGGGAGAGTAGCATTGCTAGCAGCTATATATTAACTTTGACCTATGCTTCTTGGTTTCCAAGGGGAGGCTCGAACTTGGGACCAGTGAAACTTTGGATGCCAAACTAACCAACTTAACCAACCCCGTTGATTAACTTTGACCAATTGCACTGCTCTTAATGAAATGTTCAAATATTGACAGTATTTGGCCTTCTAGCGGTGGGGTAAATTAATCAGTTCAAGCTAGAAACAGTGTCTTCTAGATTTCAGGCTCATCGAAAGGACTTCTGTTTTATATATTAACAGTGATTCGGTGATACCACTTCACAACTTCCTTTAAAGCAGCAATTCGAGCACTAGGTTCAAATCTTCCAGCATATTTCCATCTGACTACTTCTTGAACTGCCGATATTTCTGTTGTGAAGATCCCAATCTCAACAAATAAAAGCACACGTGGTGACAACTTGCAGACTTTTCCTTACGTAAATATTCCATCATCTAGTAAAAATGTTTATCCATCAGCACCACACAAGTGTTTGTCTCTAGAAGTCAGGGTTGATAGAGAACATTGCATGTCAGCATGCCTTACTTTTTGCTTAAGTTCTTCAACATATGCAGCTTTCTCAAACAAATCCTTGGCTTGCGTATTTGATAAGAACCTCAGCTTATCAGCTTCTGATCTGCACACAAGCCCATCATGTTCAATTAAGCCTAGAATGAGGGAATTAATTTTAGATTCTACTAGATAACCACTCACTATTATGTGGGTCTTGAAAGTTCTTCACTTCACGACACATATTCAGATTAGAAAGCACCAAAGAATTACGATTCACAGTAGGCATACTTAGAAACATAGTACAACATGTTTCAAATCGAGAATGGCCCAGGAATTTTGGAACTTGAAAAAAATTTAGGAGAATTTGAATCTAGCAAAGTATCAAAAGCAACAAAAGTAGAACATAGCAAACATGATTTGTCTTTAGCACAATTTCCCACAACAGAAACTTTAGCTCTCACACATTCCCGAGCTTCCCAAAAATGCATGGAATGCTAAGATTGAATACTTATCCAAAAAAGTTTCAAATCTACATTAAATCGGAAAGACTCGTAACTAGTTTCAGAAAGCAAAGAAGAATGAAGTTTTCCAAAGTGGGACATTATTTGCTCTTTGTGTTTGACAATGCAATTTGGTAAAATCTGTTCGGTGTTAGAAATTAGGTCAAGAACAATATTCGTACTATAAAGTTATCAAATACTTTCCCCATACTAACATTGTTTTGGACAAGGATTTCTCAAGCTCCAAAGATTTCTGTCTGAGATCGTTCACCTCAATATCTAAAGCCGATGCCTGCAAGGACATAACAGTATATGTAACACATCAAAGACTTCAACAAATCCCAAAACATAGAGCCATAGTTACCTTGGGAACATAATGTAAAATCAAGAATATGGTAAATCGTACACATTCAAAAAAATTCATGACCATAAAAGCTCTAAACTGAAAACACTTCGGACTCTAGTTTCAAACAATATATCATGAACTCCCGCACAACTCTTTGTGACCACCTTGAATATGAACAAACTACTTGTTGAATTCGTGTTCTCAAACAGTAGGGCGGCAAAACAGACATATATGTCAACCCACAGGCATACGTATACATAGAAATACCCTTTCAAGGTTCAACCATACATGTACGGACAGTAGCATTGCTAGAATCTATAAATTCACTTTGACAAATGCAACTGTCCATAATGAAATGCCCAATCTTTGTTTGACAGTTACATGGCAGTATAGGGCCTTCTAGCAGTGGGGTAAGGTCATTAATAGCTCAGTTCTGGCTAGAAACAGTGTCTTCTAGATTTCAAGCTCGTCACCTGAAAGGGCTTCTGTTTTATATATTAACATTCATTCGGTGATACCTCTGCAGTGCACTTTTCAACCTCCTTTAAAACAGCAATACGAGCACTAGCTTCATCTCTTGAAGCATCGTTACATCTGACTACTTCTTGAAGTGCTGATATTTCTGTTGAGAGTATCCCAATCTCAACAAATGAACTTGCAGAGTTTTCCTTATCTAAATATTTCATCATCTGGTAAATATGTTCATCCATCAGCACCACACAAGTGTTTATCTCTAGAAGTCACGGTTGATAGAGTACATTGCATGTCAGTATGCCTTACTTTTTGTTCAAGTTCTTCAACATATGCAGCTTTATCAGACAAATCTTCGGCTTGCGTATTTGATAAGAACCTTAGCTTATCAGCTTCCGATCTGCACACAACTCCATCAAGCTCAATTAAGACTAGGATGAGAAAATTTATTTTAGATTCTACTGAATGACAACCCACTATTAACCGGGTCTGCAGAATTCTTCACTTCACGATACATATTCAGATTAGAAAGCAGCAAATATGAATCAAAGTTGGCACACTTAGAAACATACTACAACTAGTTTCGAATCGGGTATTGATCAGGAATCTTGGAACATGAAAGAAAATCAGGAGAATTTGAATATGGCAAAGTATCAAAAGGATAAAATTCATGTCAAACATAGCAAAGATGATGTATCTTTAGCAAAATTTCCCACACGACAAACGTTACCTCTCACAGAATCCCTAGCTTCCCAGAAATGCATTGAAATCTAAGATTGAAAAATTATACAAACAATTTTCAAATCTACATCAAATCGGAAATATTCAAAAAGGTTTTGAACCCTTTGGATTGAGATTCATTGCAAGTAGCCCTAGAAAGCAAGAAAATTTGGAGTTTTTCAAAGTGGGCCTTCATTTGGTCTTTGGGGAAAATTTGATAATCCAATCTGGTGGAATCTGTTCAGTGTTAGAAATTAGGCAAGGAACATTACTCATACTATAAAGCTATCAAAGACTTTCCCCATGCTAACCTTGTTTCGGCCAAGGAACTTTCAAGCTCCAAGCCTTTCTGTCTGAGATCATTCAACTCAATATTTAAAGCCGATTCCTGCAAGGCAATGATGGTATAACACATCAAAGACTTTGGTAAATGGTTCACATTCAAAAAAATTCGTGACCATAATGGCTTTGAACTGACAACACTTCGGACTCTAGTTTCAAACATTACATCATAAACTCCTGCACAGCTCTTTGTCACCACCTTGAATATGAACAATCTACTTGTTGACTTTAAGTTTTTCCAAGAGTAGGGCGCCAAAACAGACATATGTGTCATTGCTAGCAGCTATACATTCACTTTGACGAATGTGACCGCCCTTAATAAAATGCCCAATCTTCATTTGACAGTTCAATTATTGGCTGTATAGAGTCTTCTAGCAGTGGGGTAAGGTCATCAATAGCTCAGTTCTAGCTAGAAACCATGTTTTCTAGATTTCAAGCTCATCACTTAAAAGGACTTGGGTTTTATACATTAACATTCATTCGGTGATCCCTCTTCATTGCACTTTTCAAGTACCTTTAAAACAGCAACATGAGCACTAGCTTCATCTCTTGAAGCATCTTTCCATCTGACTACTTCTTCTTGAAGTGCTGATATTTCTGTTGAGAGGATCTCAATCTCCACAAATAAAAGAACACGTGGTCACAACTTGCAGACTTTTCCTTATCTAAATATTTCATCGTATGTCTCTAGAAGTCAGGTTCGATAGAGTACATTGCATGTCAGTATGCCTTACTTCTTGTTCAAGTTCATCAACATATGCAGCTTTCTCAGACAAATCTTTAGCTTGCATATTTGATAAGAACCGGGGTCACAACTTGCAATGTTCTCTTATCTAAATATTTCATCATCTGATAAAAATGTTTATCAATTAGTACCACAGAAGTGTTTGTCTCTACAAGTCAGGGTTGATAGAGTACATTGCATGTCAGCATGCCTTACTTTTTGTTTAAGTTCTTCAACATATGCAGCTTTCTCAGACAAATCTTTGGCTTGCGTATTTGATAAGAAACTCAGCTTATCAGCATCGAATCTGCACACAAGCCCATCAAGTTCAATTAAGACTAGGATGAGGGAATTTATGTTACATTCTACTAGATGACAACTCACTATCAACTGGGTCTGCAGAATTCTTCACTTCAAGATACATA
This sequence comes from Diphasiastrum complanatum, assembly GCA_029204225.1. Taxonomy (NCBI): domain Eukaryota; kingdom Viridiplantae; phylum Streptophyta; class Lycopodiopsida; order Lycopodiales; family Lycopodiaceae; genus Diphasiastrum; species Diphasiastrum complanatum. Next base: position 44,524 of record MU832667.1, on the reverse strand, counting down.
TTCATATTAGAAAGCAGCAAAAAATCATGTAGAACATAGCAAAGATGATGTGTCTTTAGCATATTTGCAACACCAGAAACATTACCTCTCACACATTCCCTAGCTCCCCAGAAATGCACTAAATGCCAACATTGAAAACTTTACCAAACAAGTTTCAAATCTACATTCATTCGGAAAGATTCGGGCCTTTATTTGATCCTTGTGAAAATTTGATAATCTAATTTGGTCGAATCTGTTTGGTGTTAGAAATTAGGGCAAGAACAATATTTGTAATCAAATGCTTTTCCCATACTAACCTTGTTTCGTCCAAGGATTTCTCAATTTTCAAGACTTTCTGTCTGAGATTCTTCAGCTCCATATATGAATCCGATGCCTGTAAGGACATAACGTTATAACACATCAAAGGCTGTCACAATCTGAAAACATACAAATATAGTTACTTTGTGACATAATGTAAAATCCAGAATTTCGTATTCACATTCAAAAAAATTCGTGACCATAAAGGCTCTAAACGGACAACACTTCGGACTCTAATTTCGAACATTACATCATATACTCCTGCACAACTCTTTGTCAGCACCTTGAATATCAACAATCTACTTGTTGAATTTCAGTTCTCAAAGAGTAGGGCAGTAAAACAAACATATGTTTCACCCAACAGGCATACGCACACATAGGCATACCCTTGAAAGTTGCAACCATATGTGTAGGGACAGTAGCATTGCTAGCAGCTATACATTCACTTTGACAATTGTGATCGCCCTTAATACAATGCCGTATCTTCGTTTGACAGTTCAATTATTGGCAATATAGGGCCCTCAAGAAGTGGGTAACGTCATTAATCACTCAGTTCTAGCTAGAGACAGTGATTTCTAGATTTCAAGCTCGTCACCTGAAACGACTTGTGTTTTATGTATTAATCAACTTACTTTAAAACAGCAATACGAGCACTAGTTTCATCTCTTGCAGCATCTTTCCATCTGACTACTTCTTGAAGTGCTGATATATCTGTTGAGAGGATCTTAATCTCAACAAATAACAGAACATCTGGTCACAACCTTCGGAGCTTACCTCATCTAAATATGCATTATCTGGTAAAAATGTTTATCCATCAGGACCACACAAGTGTTTATCTCTAGAAGTCAGGGTTGACAGAATTGCATGTCAGTATCCCTTACTTTTTGTTCAAGTTCTTCAACATATGCAGCTTTTGAAGACAAATCTTTGGCTTGCGTATTTGATAAGAACCTCAGCTTATTAGCTTCCAATCTGCACACAAGCCCATCAAGTTAATTAAGACCAGGATGACTTTATTTTAGATTCCACTATATGACAACTCACTATTAACTGGTTCTGCAGAATTCTTCACGTCACATACATACTCAGACTACAAAGCAGCAAAGAATTACGATTTGAAGTTGGCACACTTAGAAACATAGTACAGCCAGTTTCAAATTGGAAATTCCCCAGGAATATTGGAACTTGAAAAAAAATTAGGAGAACTTGTATCTAGCAATGTATCAAAAGCATACAATTCATGTAGAACATAGCAAAGTTGATGTGTCTTTAGCACAATTTCCCACACCAGAAACATTCCTCTCACACACTCCCTAGTTTCCCAAAAATGCATTGAATGCTAAGATTGAAAACTTAAGCAAACTAGTTACAAATCTACATTAAATCGGAAAGATTCAAAAAGGTTCTGAACCCTTTGGATCGAGACTCGTTGTAACTAGGCTTAGAAAGCAAAGAAGAATGAAGTTTTCCAAAGTGGGCCTTTATTGGGTCTTTGGGAAAATTTGACAATCCAATTTGGTCGAATCTGTTCGATGTTCGAAATTAGCTCAAGAAAAATATTCGTACTATAAAGCTATCAAATATTTTCCCCATACTAACCTTGTATTGGCCAAGGATTTCTCAAGCTCCAAGACTTTCTGTCTGAGATTGTTCACCTCAATATCTAAAGCCAATGCCTGCAAGGACATAACGCTATAACACATCAAAGACCTCCACAATCGGAAAACATACAGCGAAAGTTAGTTTATGAACATAATGTAAAATCCAGAATTTGGTAAACAGTCCACATTCAAAAAAATACTTGACCATAAAGGCTCTAAACTCACAACACTTCAGCCTCTAGTTTCAAACATTACATGATAAACTCCTGCAAATCTCTTTGTCACCACCTTGAATATGAGCAATCTACTTCTTAAATTTGAGTTCTCAAAGAGTAGGGCATCAAAACAGACATATATGTCACCACACAGGCATACGTACAGATCGACATACCCTTGCAAGTTGCAACCATACATGTAGGGACACAGTAGCATTACTAGCAACTATACATTCACTTTGAAAAATGTGACCGCCCTTAATAAAATGCCCACTCTTCATTTGACAGTTAATTATTGCGTAGGCCTGCGATAGGCTTGTTAAGCTTGTGTAGCAGGCCACATAGGCCTGCTATCTACCAAGCCTATCATAGGCTGCCACGTGGCAAGCCACGTATGCCTTCCACATGGCAAATCATGCATGCTTGGGGTTAGCCATGTGGCAAGCCACGTAGGTCCATCATAGACTGGCAAGCCAACCAGGCTCTGCCTATGTGGTCTGCCATCTACCAAGCCTATCGTACATTGCCACGTGGCAAGCCACATAGGTCTGCCACATGGCAAATCATGCAGGCTTGAGGTTTGCCATGTGGCAGGACATGTAGGCCTACCATAGGCTTGTATAGCAAGCCAACTGGGTTTTGCCACATAGGCTTGAGTGGACTTAGAGAGAGAGATATAGGTGGGCTCAAATGCCACGTGGCAAGCCACGCAGGCCTACCATAGGCTTGCGTGGCAAGCCACATAGGCATGGCATACGTCTGATGTCTGCCACACAAGCATGTCGCAGGCTACCACATAGGCTTGCCATAGGCTTGTGTGGCAAGTCAACCAATGCATGGGTGAGGGGAGGAGGATGCATGGGGTCCCTCACCCCAAAATAAAAGTGTATGTAAGTTTAAATATATATATATATATATATATATATATATATATATACTAGTAAAGCTCAAATCGTCAAAAGTGCCTTGAAATGGCCATCAAATGGCCAGCAGGTGGGTCCGAAGGTCAGATCCGACGGGTGGGTCCGAAGGAGTCTCGTCTGACAGGCAGATTCAAAGGGCAGATTTGATGGTTTACGTCTGATGGACAGACCCGAAGAGCAGATTAGAAGGCTTGGGTCCAACGTTTTTACGTCCGATGGAGATTGAGTCCAAAGGTGTTACGTCCGACGACTGGGAGGGGATCCGAAGGTGTTACGTCACTGACTGGGAGGGTCCGAAGAAAAGATCCAAAGGCCGTTTTGCTATTCCGAAAGCTCGCAAATCCGAGTGCAGATGCAGCGTCTTCAGATCCGAGGCTGTATTTTGCTTCATCGTGTACGACATCCGAGTGGCTGGTTGTTGAAATGACTCCGCAATCGACCGATTGTGAATGAGGGCACCAGGGCAAAGATGCTTAGTCGACTGGTGTGAAGATTGACTGGACTAATTTCGACTGAAATCACCTCTAAAGGCCTTCATAATCGGTGCCAATAACAGGTGAAGGATTAGTCGGTTCCATGTATGTATGAAAGCACTACTCATAGAAAAATGTGGGTTTTTTTTATGACAATTGCGTGCTTAAAAATCATACCAATAAACTTGTAATTGTGTAGGCAAATTAACAAAATGTCATGTGCAAAACAAAACATTGTTTAACTCATTGTTGAACTGCCATTAAACTTTAGTAAACCAATAAATCTACGAAGCCGCTTGAATAACCATTGGAAAAGATAAAAAACAATTTACTAAAAATCAACTACCCCACCTCCCTCCTCCCCATGCAAAAAAATTTAGAAAGCTTAATTTCTAATTCTCCCCCACCCCCTCTCCTTCCTGGATTTCCCTTCATAGGGCCTCTTCCTACTGGCCGCGAGCAGAAAGAGTCCTGTGGAGAGAGAGAGAGAGAGAGAGAGAGAGAGAGAGAGAGAGAGAGAGAGAGAGAGAGAGAGAGAGAGAGAGAGAGAGAGAGAAAGAAAGCTTTATTAATGTCTTTTCCATGCCAAAAGGATATAAGACCAAATGGAGTACATGTCAAGTATGTGAAAACCGTGGGAGCGTATATAAGCGTCTCCAAGGAAAAACTATGCATAAAAGAGAAATGAACAACATAACTATAAATTAAAAATTGCCAATTGTCCATATAGCTGCTAGGAGTAGAGTAATATCATGTAGTGCTACTGCTGAAGAAAGATGTGATACGAGCCGCAACATGAGGTAACATGGACCGTCACTGACGTCGTCTAGGAGGGTGAAAACTATGCACTCTCGTAACATGGCGTGAAGTGCGAACTGCAGCATGACTATGAGTGATACACTGTCTCTGACATCGGTGAGGTGGTGTGTCATTGTCATCGTCATCAGACCGTGTCTGTCTCCTGGTGAAGAAGGATGTAATCTGAGCCTGAGAGCTAGGATGTGGCTGGTTAGCTGACTGGTACATATCCTGGCGCAGCAAGACCATCTCTCGTAGCATAACTGCGACACAACGAGAGTCCTCATAACCAATTAGTGCTCTGAGTGTAGTAGGCATGTCACGGAATAGACAGTGATATCTCCCTCTAATCTCATAATATATGGGGCATCTGAAGATGAAATGCTCCTCGGACTCTATCTCCTGAAGGGGACATAGAAGGCATAGTCTCTCCTCTCGTGGTGTACCCTGGAATCTACCTGTCTCAATAGCCAGCTGATGGGAGGAGACTCTAAACTGTCCCAAAGTGAAATGGAGACCGTGTGATAGCCCAAAGGACAAATGCCCACAGATAGAGAGAGAGAGAGAGAGAGAGAGAGAGAGAGAGAGAGAGAGAGAAGAAGAAGAAGAAGAAGAAAGAAGAAAGCTTTATTAATGTCTTTTCCATGCCAAAAGGCATATAAGACTAGTAAATGTACATGTCAAGTATGTGGTAGCAATGGGAGCATATGAAACGTCTCCAAAACGGTAACATAAATAACAAATCTAAAGCTATGAACTGAAATAGATGTGATGATATATGAAACATGTGGGAGCATGTATACTGCTAAAAGTCATGAGTGGGTATGACACGATCATCCAATCCTGTCCTGCTGATGCTATAAAAGGATGTAATACGAGCCGCATGGAGGGCCACTGGTGGTCGCTGACGTCGTCTAGGAGGGTGAAGAAGTCTCCTCATGATAAGTCGAGTAGCTCGTGCTGCAACATGGGTATGTGTGGGGCATTGTCTCCGATCTCTATGGGAAGGTAAGTCATCATCACCATCATCGTCATCATCAAATACTAGGTCTCGTCCTCTCCTCCTGGAGAACGAGAGACCAATACACCATGTCTCTGCTGCATACATGGCAGTGGGGGTGACAATAGTATCAAAAAGTCTACACTTACTACGAGCATCTCTGATGAGCTTCCTGAAGCAGAACCGCTCAAGCTGAACAAGAGAGGAGTGCCCCTTCCCAAGTCGGGTGGTGGCCGCCTGTCGCATGCTGAAGGCAGGACCAGAAGGCCACGTGCCACTGACATGGCTGACTGCACATCGAGACCCAACTGGGGGCCCTATCTGCTGACAGGGTCCCTAGGCTGTGTTAGGCCCGCCATGGCTATGGACCGTGCTGGGGCAGACTACTCACACTGTCTTGCCCTGTTGGTCGTGTATGCTGGACACGACCCTGACTGTGGTATTTGACCTATCTGTGTTCTCTAGGATTCGGCACTGGTTACGAGCTCGTAACACTCTCTCCCCCTTAAGAACCGTCTTGGTCCTCTAAGACAAAGTCTAGAAAAATCTTGCGAAGGACGTTGCCTCTTTCCCAAGTGGCATTCTCAACAGGCTGATCATTCCACTTAACCAGATATTCTCGGTATAGAGTATGACGAGTCTACGTCTCTCTACTATCTCCTCTGGCTCATGTGGAGGTTGTTGAGGATCCAATGGGAGAACTAGAACATTGTCCCCTACTAGATTTTCTGATCTGGCTAAGGCTTTTCGTAACTGACGTACATGAAAGACTGGAAAAACCTTACTGTTGTGTGGGAGTTCTAGTTCATAGGTGACCTCGCCTAGTCTCCTACTGATGGTAAAGGGACCACAATACCTTGGAGACAACTTAGCACACACTCCTGATTTGAGGGTTTTAGAGTCAACTGGGACTCTTAAGTAGACTTTCTCACCAGCGGAGAACTGCACATCCCGTCTGTGTGGATCTGCATAATGCCTGGCTCGATCCTGAGACTGCCTGATGCTACGCTTAGCATGTTCTATCATCTGGTTTAGGTCCTCTAAAAAGTTTCTGGCTGCTTCAACTTTTTCTTGTTTAAACCCTACGACTGTGGGTGAGCGCGGCTGAAAACCGTACATCAGCATAAATGGGTTGTATCCCGTAGCTGAATGTTTGGTACTGGAGTAAGCAAACTCTAATATTGAGAGATACTCCTCCCAATTAGTCTGCCTCTTGCTGACGTATGCACGAAGCATATCCTCCAGCACCTGATTTACCCTCTCTGTTTGACCGTCCGTCTGTGGATGGTCGGTGGTACTCATATTAAGTTTAGTATGGAGATGATGGAATACTGCCCTCCAAAATTTTCCAGTAAACTTGTTGTCCCGGTCGCTGACTATGCCGGAAGGTAGACCGTACAATTTAAATAGCCCGTCTACAAACAACCTCACTAACTCTGGAGCTCTAACGGTTGTTTTGGTCGGAATGAAATGAGCCATTTTGGTCAGACGGTCAACTGTGACCCATATAGCGTCATTACCCTTTTGGGTTTTAGGCAGGCCTACTATAAAATCCATGGAGATATTCTCCCATTTACCAGCTGGTATTTCTAAGGGATGCAACAACCCTCCTGCCTTTAAAGGCTCTGCTTTATTTACTTGACGTTTCTGGCAACTGGTTACATACTGGTGGACGTCCTTTTTCATACTGGGCCAGAAAAATTGCCTACGAAGAAGCTCATAGATCTTCTGTATGCCTGGGTGTCCCGCGCTAGGATTGTCATGACATTCATATAGGACCTGCTGCCTATAATCCTCTGAATTGGGGACACATACTCTATCTCTATAGAGCAAGTACTCATCCTGAATGGAATACTGTTTCCATTTGAATCCTTGCGTCAACTGACCCTCAACCACTGGGGTTTGCTTGGGTAATACAGGATCAGAATCCTCAACGTGATCTGACGACATATACTCGGACTCATCATCATCCTCAAACAGAAGCTGCCGTATCCTTGGATGAACTGGCACCAGCCCCGGGAACTGGTTCTGGAGTCTGTAACTGTCTGCTCTGGACTGAGTTCCAGATAGTAGAGAAGAATGCATCATGCTGGCATTTCCCTCTCAAGGACTCGAGTAACTCATTACGAATCTGAGTAAAACTCAGCTCGTTTATCATAGGCATTCTGCTAAGGGCATCTACTACTGTATTGAATTTTCCCCGTCTATATCTAATAGACATGTCAAACTCTTGCATCAACTCTGCCCAACGAGCTTTCCGACCTCTAAGCTCAGGTTGATTGCAAAGGTATCTGAGACTCTCATGGTCTGTCAGGACCTCAAAGTTGGCACCATACAAATAATGCCTCCAAGTCTTAAGGGCATGGACTATAGAAAAGAGTTCCTTTTCATAGGCACTGTACCTAGTCTGAGCTGGCTCGAGTTTTTTACTCTCGAACGCAACTGGTCGTCCACTCTGAGTTAGCACAGCACCTACTGCAAAGTCGCTAGCATCTGTTTCGACCACAAATGGCTGATTGGGGTCGACGACTTTTAAAACTGGTGCTGTAGCTAAGGCTATTTTGAGAGCATCAAAGCTCTCCTGCTGTGCGGACTCCCAAATGAACTCCTTTCCCTTCCCCTTAAGGAGATTTGTCATAGGAACTGCTATCTGAGCATATTCCTTGACAAATCGTCTGTAATATCCCGCCAGACCAAGAAAGATCTGAAGCTCCAAAATATTCTGAGGTCTCAGCCAACTGAGTATGGCTTTAACCTTATTTGGGTCCATCTTAATCCCATCTGAAGAGATAATGTGACCCAAATATGCTACTTCTTCAACGAAGAATTCACACTTGGATTGTTTAGCATAGAGCTTATGCTTTCTGAGCAGTCGAAACACCTTTCTGAGGTGTTTTAGATGCTCCTTCCTCGTTTTGCTGTAAACGAGGATGTCATCTGAAAATACGACTACAAACTTACCCAAGTATGGTCTGAGGACACTGTTCATCAAGGTCATAAAGGTAGCTGGAGCATTTCTGAGCCCAAATGGCATCACCTTAAACTCATAATGACGAGTCCTAAAAGTTGTTTTCGAGACATTTTCCGATTTTATACGGACTTGATGATATCCCGATCTGAGGTCTATTTTACTGAAACAACTCGTCGACTTGATCAAACAGCTCGTCTGCCCGAGGCATAGGGTACTTATTCTTAATTGTGACTTTATTGAGGGCTCTGTAATCTACGCAAAGACGCATAGACCCCTCTTTCTTTTTCACCAAAAGGACTGGTGAGGCCCATGGTGAACTACTGGTCTGAATTTGGCCTTTCCCAAGATAATCTGTTAACTGCCTATTATTTCTTCATCCTCTATTCGGTTGACACGATACGGAGGTTTAGAAACAGGTGTTGTACCTGGTACTAGGTTTATTACATGATCTACCTCTCTGCTGGGTGGTAAACCATGTGGCAAATCTTCAGGAAAAACATCTTTAAATTTACACAATAAAGTTTCTAATTTACTGATTTTCTGTTGTATAGAACTGGAAATAGAAACTTCGGGAATAAACTGAAAGTCACATAAGAATACCTGATGGTCTTCGTCTCCGATTAGCTGACAGAGCTCTGAACTGCAGACCATAGGACTGTTGGGAACATCATGCTCCCCATGCAACTGGATCTCTCGGCCTTTATGCTGAAAGCTGGGGTGTTCTTGTGATAGTTTCTATGGAGGGAAGGTCCTAAACTGTAGAGCCAATCTCTCCCGAGAACAATATCTGTGCGATCCAGGTGCATTTTTCTGAAAGTTTATTTCATCTTGGTACCCCTGAATACCAACATTCAAATTACTTACCATAGTTTCCCATATTTTTTTATCTTCACCCTTAGCTAATGAAACTATGTACCTATGCTGACTAGGTACTTCTGGTAATTTAAGCTTTTTAACCAGGGTGTAGTTGATGAAATTATGGGTTGCCCCATCATCAACCATAACTCTTATTGACTGGTTACCAACTTTCCCATGCATACTTACTAGGTCATGCGGCCCAAAGCTGAAGGGTCTCGCTAGCATTGCAAAAGTCAGCTAGCAACAGTGTTCATGATCTTCATGATACACTTTGATCTCGGAAGCTGCCGAGTCACTGGGGAAACATACAGTCTGAACAAGATGAACTTGTTTCTTATCTTTCTTATCCTTTTTAGTGAAAGGCCCCTTGGGACACTATTTGTGTGTCCCTTGCCCATACACACAAAGCACAAACGTTCTTGTTTGGCTTTCTCAAAATCATCTGGTTTTAAGGGCTGTATGAGTGAAGGGCGTTTCTGAGGAGCTTCACTTTTAAATTTATCTTGATTCTTTCTTTTTAAAAATTTCTTTTTAAATTGAAAGTCTTTCTGAGGAGGCTGCTCAGAAAGTGGCTGCTGTCTCGCCCTCTTCCTACCCACTGAATCATCATAGATTTGAGCATATCTGAGAGCTTGCTCAAGGGTAGTAGGCGAGTTTCTCTGGACCTCTACTTTATCTTCATCTTTGAGGCCACGGACAAATCCCCTGATTTTCTGATAATCATCCATATTTTTAATTTTTAAAATTGCTTCTCGATACTGCGAGATATATTGGATGAGGGACTTGTCCATTACCGTTCTTTCCCAGGCTTCCCAGGCTCTATCAAGTTCATTTTCTGGTAGGAATTCTCTTAGGAAAGCGTCTTCAAAAGCTTTCCATGACCGGGGAGTCTGCCCAGTCTCCTGGATTTAACCACCACTTATAGGCCATAGGCCCTAAGGAAAGACTGGCCTCAATAGCTTGCAAATGGTCAAGGGTCTGTTTAAGAGCATGAATGTTCTTCCATTTGCTGAGGAAGGTTTGTAGAATGTCTGCATTTCTATCCTTCTCTTCCCCATTAAAAGTAGGAGGCTTTAAATCTTTAAAAACACTGGGGTGAGACCGTAAAGTCTCACCCGAAACTGATGGAAGTGGAGAAGGGGACAACTGAGAAGTGGAGCGAAGGCTTCCTTTCGCGGAACTCAGAATCAAGCTCTTGAGTTCAGCGAATGAGTCATCCACACTGGACTTGAAATTGGCTAATGCCAACTTCAGTTCATCCACTTCTGTTACCAACTGGAGAAACTGCTCCTTGGTAGTTCGTCGAGTTCTTCGGCGAACTGTTTCCGTTCTTCCATTTCCATGGGTTCTTTCCCTTTACTATAAGCCAAGGCTTCTGTTTCAAGTTTGTTGAGGCTCTCTCCGGGGGTTGATCAGGTCCCTGAGGAGTGGTCATCTTTGGAACTGAAAGAGAGGTACCTTAACTTCTGATGAAAAAAAAGTCAAAAAGACTAATTTACAACTGTACAAGGGAAAGGAAAGATGACTTAGCTGTTTCTGAGGACTATAGTTCCAAAGAAATTACAAAGAGGAACCCTCTTAGCTCTTCCACCCAAAATTTCAGACCTGCTGTCCTGGAAAATCCCAGTTTGTGGCTCCAAAATGGTACCAAAATTTCCGGTTTCTTGAGTAGAGTTGCTCGCTGCTCTGATTTCATACGTGGGGCTCCAAAAAGCGAGGCAAAGGACCCTAAAAAGTATAAAACTCTCTGAAGTTGAGAGCTACCTACCCTTGCTGATCTGACAGCATCTGAGTTGGTCCAAAAAAACCAAGTTTGAAGCCAAAAAACTCTTCCAAATTCTGGATTTTCGATGGCACCCTGCTTGCTGATCTGTGGCAAGAGAATTTGATGCCCAGACCTCTGAAAATCTTGAAAAACAGAAATGAATTTTGACTCCTTTCTCTTCCCTGTCCAGCGCTGGCCCTGCTACTACTTTTTGCCTTGAAATCCGCTCAGACTCGCAAAGATTTCACTGGGAAATCAGAAGAAGGTCGCTGATTTCACAGCGATGGATCTGCTCGCTGCGTACTGCACTAATTCCACTCTGAAATCCGAGAAAGACATCCAAAAAATCAGAGAGAAAAGCTGAACTATCAGCGCTGAAGCTGTACCAGACAATTCTCCTCCAAACTACTGAAAATTCTAGCAAATTGAAGGATTTTAAAGCTGGTCCTACAGCGACTTTCCTCCTCTATTCTTTTCTAAAAATCTGAGAAATATTTCCTATCTTCTGATAGCTTTCTCTACTGCTGCTACTAAGCTCCCAAAGATGGAGATGGCTCTGATACCAGTGTAATAGATCCTAACACCACAGTAGGGCAAAAACTAACTGATCCACCCAACCTTGCCTACTCCCTGATATAGAGTAAGCCCCTCCTAGCCCAATGTGAGGACTGGTAGCATGCAACTGCCAAGTGTCGGCCACGTGTCACTAACGTGGCCGACTGCCTATCGAGACCCAACTAGGCGCCCTATCCTGCTGACAGGGTCCCTAGGCTGTGTTAGGCCCGCCATGGCTATGGACCGTGCTGGGGCACACTACTCACATTGTCTTGCCCTGTTGGTCATGTACGCTGGACACGACCCTGACTGTGGTATCTGACCTATCTGTGTTCTCTAGGGTTCGGCACTGGTTACGAGCTCGTAACAAAGACCATAACCTTGGTCTTCGCAGTGTTCACCCCCAATCCCCATCTGGTACAGAATCCCTGTAAACAATCCAGTTGCCTCTGTAATCCCTCTCTGGTCGGGGAGACAAGTACTACATCATCCGCGTAGAGGAGAATAGCAATCAGAATGGTGCCAAGTCTACATCCAGCCCCACCACACTGTGAGATGACTCGCTCTAACTCATCAATGTATAATCCAAAGAGAACCGGTGAAAGAGAACATCCCTGTTTCACCCCAATGGTGCTCCAAATGTGATCCGAATGAGATCTGAAACCTGCCTGCCCCAATGCATGTAATCTCCTGTTTTCCGCCTCTGAGCTCACTGCAAACTGGAATATGGTGCCATAGAGCTTCGTGAGAACATGCCCAATCATGATGGTGCGGTAATTACCAGAAATCATGGGATCACCATTTTTATGAATAGGATGGATGATGTTGGTGCACCAGGATGAAGGGAAACCAGAAACAACGGCGGAATTGAGGAGAGTGGCTAGTGTGGGAGCAAGGAGGTCGGAAGCATGGGTTAGGAGTTCAGATTCGAGGTCTTCAATATCTCTTGCCTTATGGGACTTCATTCTCTTGATGGCCGCAACTACCATGTCAGAGGTGAAGAAGGTGAACTCAGAAGGGCGTGGAGAGATAGAGATGGGTGTGTCTGTGGGTATGGTATATAGGCTGGTAGCGTAGTCGGTCCATATGCGGAGGTCATCCAGGAGAGGTGGTGGAGCACGGGGGATAAATTCACGCCAAAAGGCGCCCTCAAACTCTAATGTTGTGGGCTTTTTGGTCTCGAGATTTCTCTTCCGAGATGGTGGCTGAGATAACCGAGGAGATAGGAGCGCTTGGTTTGGTGCCTTTTTTCAAAACAGATGCCCAAGAAAGGGCCTCTTCTTGTTGCTTCTCAATCTTAGTTTCTAGTTCCCGTATCATATTGGTGGTGGATTCCGAAGCTACGGCCTGCTTGATCCCGATGGATTGTTCGAGTGATGCAACCTTGGACTGCAATATGGTCTTCTCATTGATCAAAGAGGTAACCGTTCCTTTCAGTTGCGAGATTTCATTTCGCAAAGTCTGGAATTTTGCCTTGATTTGATCAATCTGCCACAAGGATAAAAGCGGTTGATTTAGAAGGTGTATATGGGATATTTGTTGTAGGCTGTGGTGCTATGAGCCTTCAGCAACGGTGAGTGGTGAGCCATCAGCGAGGGAGAATAGGGGTGGGGAGGTCAGCGAGGTAGCTAGCGAGGGTGAGCATCCATCAGTGAGGGGGGAGCAGCCAGCAAGGGTGGAGCAATTGCAATCATCCTCAAGGGCAGCGAGGGGTAGAGCAAGGGAAGCGAGGGGAGCTGTAGCGACTGCAGCGAGGGGGACTGTAGCAAGCGGGGCTGGAGAAGAAGCAGCGAGGGGAAGTGGAGAATCAGCGAGGGGTAGAGCAAGGGAAGCGAGGGTAGCTGTAGCGAGGGGAGCTGTAGCGAGGGGGACTGTAGCGAGCAGGGCTGGAGAAGAAGCAGCGAGGGGAAGTGGAGAGTCAGCGAGGGGGGGTTTTGAGGTGGCATTGGCATCGAGGGTAGGGGAGCGGGAGGACCTGCGAACAGAAGTGGAGCGAGGAGGAGCCATGAAGTGAGAGAAGTCGGGGTCAGATCAGTCTGACAACGAGGGTAGGTCGGATCTGGGACAGGGGGGAGCAGAAACGTTGGAGGTCGGATCATGGACAGGGGGAGCGCAAAAGCGCTGGAAGGCACAGAGAGAGAGAGAGAGAGAGAGAGAGAGAGAGAGAGAGAGAGAGAGAGAGAGAGAGAGAGAGTTTAGCAAAGGGTGAGAGGATGTGCGATCCTAGCTCAGGTGAGAGAGTGCTCTTTTTTTATCTTCTACAGTTTTTTTAAGGTTTTTTAGGTTTCACATGCTCATCTTCACCCCAGATAGAAGCTAACATTCCTTGCACTTGAGTCATGATCACTTGAGTCATGCGCTAGGTAGGTGTTGTCCTTGCATGTAATTACGCGGCCCACTAAACCAAAAGAAAAAAAAGTGACAACAGTAGAGATTTACTCAAGGTTTTGAGCTGTTTTCTATATATTCAGAGAATTTTGGCTTCTGGGTCCCCCTTTTGCCCAACCTTCCCATGCTCCCAGCGTAAGTGTTCCATTCATATGTTGGGTGTTACGAGCTCGTAACCAGTGCCGAACCCTAGAGAACACAGATAGGTCAGATACCACAGTCAGGGTCGTGTCCAGTGTACATGACCAACAGGGCAAGACAGTGTGAGTAGTGTGCCCCAGCATGGTCCATAGCCATGGTGGGCCTAAAACAGCCCAGGGACCCTGTCAGCAGGATAGGGCTCCCAGTTGGGTCCCAACGTGCAGTCGGCCACGTCAGTGCCACGTGGCCGACACTTGGCAGTAGCATGCTACCAGTCCTCACACTGGGCTAGGAGGGGCTTACTCTATATCAAGGAGTAGGCAAGGTTGGGTGGATCAATTAGTGTTTGCCCTACTGTGGTGTTAGGATCTATTACACTGGTATCAGAGCCATCTCCATCCTAGGGAACTCAGTTTACAGCAGTAGAGAAAGCTATCAGAAGATAGGAAAGATTTCTCAGTTTCTCAGAAAAGATTAGAGGAGGAGAATCGTTGTAGGAACAACCTTCAAATCCTTGAAATTCACTAAGAATTTACAGTTGTAGGAAGTAGAATTTCTTCTGTACGTAAATCGCTGGAAAGGCAGCAATCTATATCAGATTTCAGACATCTGATAGGAGATTTTAGAAAGGAATTAGAGTAGAAACCAGCGAGCAGGTCCATTGATGTGGGATCAGAAATCTACCTCTGAAATTTCAGAGAAATCCAAGGAAATTTGAAGGGTTTCCAAGCAAATTTTCTTAGTAGGGTCAGCGCTGGACAGGGAGGAGAAAAGGTGAAAATTTATCCTTGTTTGTTGAGAATTCTCAGGAGTTTGAGCTTCAAACTTACTTGCTATAGACCAGCGACCTACAGGCTTGGGTCAAATCGGAGATTTGAAGTGATTTAGAGCTGTAAATTGGACAAATCGGGTCGGATAGGTTGTTGTCCAACCAGCGAGGGCAGGGACTTCAAAAATTCCGGATTTCCTTTTGTAAATTTCCGGTTTTTACTCAGTTTGATGGAGCCCCACACCTGAAATCAGATCAGTTAGCTACTCAACTCAAGAACCGGGAAATTTGGCACCGTTTTGAAGCTTCAAACTGGCATTTTCCGGGACAGCAGGTCTGAAATTTTGGGTAAAAGAGCTGAGAGGGTTCCTCTTCATTCTTTCTTTGGAAGTACAGTCCTCAGAAATAGCTAAGTCATCTTTCCTTTCCCTTGTACAGTTGAAAATTAGTCTTTTATACTTTTTTTCCTTCAGAAGTTAAGGTAGCTCTCTTTCAGTTCTGAAGATGACCACTCCTCAGGGACCTGATCAACCCCCGGAGAGAAGCTTCGACGAACTTGAAACAAAAGCCTTGGCTTACAGAAAAGGGAAGGAACCCATGGAAGTAGAAGAACAGGAACGGTTCGCCGAAGAACTCGACGAACTGGTTACCAAGGAGTAGTTCCTCCAATTGGTAACAGAAGTGGATGAACTGAAGTTGGCATTAGCCAATTTCAAGTCCAGTGTGGACGACTCGTTCGCTGAACTCAAAAACTTGATTTTGAGTTCCGCAAAAGGAAGCCTTCCCTCCACTTCTCAGTTATCCCCTTCTCCACTTCCATCAGTTTCGGGTGAGACGTTACAGTCTCACCCCAGTGTTTTTAAAGACTTAAAACCTCCTACTTTTAATGGGGAAGAGAAGGATAGAAATGCAGATATTCTACAAACCTTCCTCAGCAAATGGAAGAACATTCATGCTCTTAAACAGACCCCTGACCATTTGCAAGCCATTGAGGCCAGTCTTTCCTTAGGGCCTATGGCCTATAAGTGGTGGTTAAATCTCCAGGAGACTGGGCAGACTCCTCGGTCATGGAAAGCTTTTGAAGAAGCTTTCCTAAGAGAATTTGTACCAGAGAATGAACTTGATAGAGCCTGGGAAGCCTGGGAAAGAGCAGTAATGGACAAGTCCCTCATCCAATATATCTCGCAGTATCGAGAAGCAATTTCAAAGATTAAAAATATGGATGACTATCAGAAAATCAGGGAATTTGTTCGTGGCCTCAAAGATGAATATAAAGTAGAGGTCCAGAGAAACTCGCCTACTACCCTTGAGCAAGCTCTCAGATATGCTCAAATCTATGATGATTCAGTGGGTAGGAAGAGGGCGAGACAACAGCCACTTTCTGAGCAGCCTTCTCAGAAAGACTTTCAATTTAAAAAGAAATTTTTAAAAAAGAAAGAAAGAAGATAAATTTAAAGGTGAAGCTCCTCAGAAACGCCCTTCACACATACAGCCCTTAAAACCAGATGATTTTGAGAAAGCCAAACAAGAACGTTTGTGCTTTGTGTGTATGGGCAAGGGACACACAGTCAGACAGTGTCCCAAGGGGCCTTTCACTAAAAAAGATAAGACAGATAAAAAACAAGTTCATCTTGTTCAGACTGTATGTTTCCCCAGTGACTCGGCAGCTTCCGAGATCAAAGTGTATCATGAAGATCATGAACACTATTGCCAGCTGACCTCTGCAATGCTAGCGAGACCCTTCAGCTTTGGGCCGCATGACCTAGTACGTATGCATGGGAAAGTTGGTAACCAGTCAGTAAGAGTCATGGTTGATGATGGGGCAACCCATAATTTCATCAACTACACCCTGGTTAAAAAGCTTAAACTACCAGAAGTACCTAGTCAGCATAGGTACATAGTTTCATTAGCGAAGGGTGAAGATAAAAAAATATGGGAAACTATGGTAAGTAAGTTAAATCTTGGTATTCAGGGGTACCAAGATGAAATAAACTTTCAGATAATGCACCTGGATCGAACAGACATTGTTCTCGGGAGAGATTGGCTCTACAGTTTAGGACCTTCCCTCCACAGAAACTATCAGGAGAACACCCTCAGCTTTCAGCATAAAGGCCGAGAGATCCAGTTGCATGGGGAGCATGATGTTCCCAACAGCCCTATGGTCTGCAGTTCAGAGCTCTGTCAGCTAATCGGAGACGAAAACCATCAGGTATTCTTATGTGACTTTCAGTTTATTCCTGAAGTTTCTATTTCCAGTTCTATTCAGCAGAAAATCAGTAATTTATAAACTTTGTTGTCTAAATTTAAAGATGTTTTTCCTGAAGATTTACCACATGGTTTACCACCTAGCAGAGAGGTAGATCATGTAATAAACCTAGTACCAGGTACAGCACCTGTTTCTAAACCTCCGTATTGGGTCAGCCGAACAGAGGATGAAGATATAACTAGGCAGTTAACAGAGTATCTTGGGAAAGGCCAAATTCAGACCAGTAGTTCACCATGGGCTTCACTAGTCCTATTGGTGAAAAAGAAAGAGGGGTCTATGCGTCTTTACGTAGATTACAGAGCCCTCAATAAAGTCACAATTAAGAATAAATACAGTATGCCTCGGGCAGACGAGTTGTTTGATCAACTCGACGGGGCTAAGTTTTTCAGTAAAATAGACCTCAGATCGGGATATCATCAAGTCCGTATAAAATCGGAAGATGTCTCAAAAACAACTTTTAAGACTCGTCATTATGAGTTTAAGGTGATGCCATTTGGGCTCAGAAATGCTCCAGCTACCTTTATGACCTTGACGAACAGTGTCCTCAGACCATACTTGGGTAAGTTTGTAGTCGTATTTTTAGATGACATCCTCGTTTACAGCAAAACGAGGAAGGAGCATCTAAAACACCTCAGAAAGGTGTTTCGACTGCTCAGAAAGCATAAGCTCTATGCTAAACAATCCAAATATGAATTCTTCGTTGAAGAAGTAGCATATTTGGGTCACATTATCTCTTCAGATGGGATTAAGATGGACCCAAATAAGGTTAAAGCCATACTCAGTTGGCTGAGACCTCAGAATATTTTGGAGCTTCAGATCTTTCTTGGTCTGGCGGGATATTACAGACGATTTGTCAAGGAATATGCTCAGATAGCAGTTCCTATGACAAATCTCCTTAAGGGGAAGGGAAAGGAGTTCATTTGGGAGTCCGCACAGCAGGAGAGCTTTGATGCTCTCAAAATAGCCTTAGCTACAGCACCAGTTTTAAAAGTCGTCGACCCCAATCAGCCATTTGTGGTCGAAACAGAGGCTAGCGACTTTGCAGTAGGTGCTGTGCTAACTCAGAGTGGACGACCAGTTGCGTTCGAGAGTAAAAAACTCGAGCCAGCTCAGACTAGGTACAGTGCCTATGAAAAGGAACTCTTTTCTATAGTCCATGCCCTTAAGACTTGGAGGCATTATTTGTATGGTGCCAACTTTGAGGTCCTGACAGACCATGAGAGTCTCAGATACCTTTGCAATCAACCTGAGCTTAGAGGTCGGAAAGCTCGTTGGGCAGAGTTGATGCAAGAGTTTGACATGTCTATCAGATATAGACGGGGAAAATTCAATACAGTAGTAGATGCCCTTAGCAGAATGCCTATGATAAACGAGCTGAGTTTTACTCAGATTCGTAATGAGTTACTCGAGTCCTTGAGAGGGAAATGCCAGCATGATGCATTCTTCTCTACTATCTGGAACTCAGTCCAGAGCAGACAGTTACAGACTCCAGAACCAGTTCCCGGGGCTGGTGCCAGTTCATCCAAGGATACGGCAGCTTCTGTTTGAGGATGATGATGAGTCCGAGTATATGTCGTCAGATCACGTTGAGGATTCTGATCCTGTATTACCCAAGCAAACCCCAGTGGTTGAGGGTCAGTTGACGCAAGGATTCAAATGGAAACAGTATTCCATTCAGGATGAGTACTTGCTCTATAGAGATAGAGTATGTGTCCCCAATTCAGAGGATTATAGGCAGCAGGTCCTATATGAATGTCATGACAATCCTAGCGCGGGACACCCAGGCATACAGAAGATCTATGAGCTTCTTCGTAGGCAATTTTTCTGGCCCAGTATGAAAAAGGACGTCCACCAGTATGTAACCAGTTGCCAGAAACGTCAAGTAAATAAAGCAGAGCCTTTAAAGGCAGGAGGGTTGTTGCATCCCTTAGAAATACCAGCTGGTAAATGGGAGAATATCTCCATGGATTTTATAGTAGGCCTGCCTAAAACCCAAAAGGGTAATGACGCTATATGGGTCACAGTTGACCGTCTGACCAAAATGGCTCATTTCATTCCGACCAAAACAACCGTTAGAGCTCCAGAGTTAGTGAGGTTGTTTGTAGACGGGCTATTTAAATTGTACGGTCTACCTTCCGGCATAGTCAGCGACCGGGACAGCAAGTTTACTGGAAAATTTTGGAGGGCAGTATTCCATCATCTCCATACTAAACTTAATATGAGTACCACCGACCATCCACAGACGGACGGTCAAACAGAGAGGGTAAATCAGGTGCTGGAGGATATGCTTCGTGCATACGTCAGCAAGAGGCAGACTAATTGGGAGGAGTATCTCTCAATATTAGAGTTTGCTTACTCCAGTACCAAACATTCAGCTACGGGATACAACCCATTTATGCTGATGTACGGTTTTCAGCCGCGCTCACCCACAGTCGTAGGGTTTAAACAAGAAAAAGTTGAAGCAGCCAGAAACTTTTTAGAGGACCTAAACCAGATGATAGAACATGCTAAGCGTAGCATCAGGCAGTCTCAGGATCGAGCCAGGCATTATGCAGATCCACACAGACGGGATGTGCAGTTCTCCGCTGGTGAGAAAGTCTACTTAAGAGTCCCAGTTGACTCTAAAACCCTCAAATCAGGAGTGTGTGCTAAGTTGTCTCCAAGGTATTGTGGTCCCTTTACCATCAGTAGGAGACTAGGCGAGGTCACCCATGAACTAGAACTCCCACACAATAGTAAGGTTTTTCCAGTCTTTCATGTAAGTCAGTTACGAAAAGCCTTAACCAGATCAGACAATCTGGTAGGGGACAGTGTTCTAGTTCTCCCATTGGATCCTCAACAACCTCCACATGAACCAGAGGAGATTCTTGATAGTAGAGAGACGCAGACTCGTCATACTCTATACCGAGAATATCTGGTTAGGTGAAATGATCAGCCTGTTGAGAATGCCACTTGGGAAAGAGGTAGCGTCCTTCGCAAGATTTTTCCAGACTTTGTCTTAGAGGACCAAGACGGTTCTTAAGGGGGAGGGAGTGTTACGAGCTCGTAACCAGTGCCGAACCCTAGAGAACACAGATAGGTCAGATACCACAGTCAGGGTCGTGTCCAGTGTACATGACCAACAGGGCAAGACAGTGTGAGTAGTGTGCCCCAGCACGGTCCATAGCCATGGCGGGCCTAACACAGCCTAGGGACCCTGTCAGCAGGATAGGGCTCCCAGTTGGGTCCCGACGTGCAGTCGGCCACGTCAGTGCCACGTGGCCGCCACTTGGCAGTAGCATGCTACCAGTCCTCACACTGGGCTAGGAGGGGCTTACTCTATATCAGGGAGTAGGCAAGGTTGGGTGGATCAGTTAGTGTTTGCCCTCTTGTGGTGTTAGGATCTATTACATTGGGTCAAGGTTAGAAGTTTTTGAATGCTCTTTGATTTGGAAAGCGGTTAGACGAGCTATGCAGCGGATTTTTGGCAACAAACGAAATGCATACCGCTTGAATTTCTTTGGTACTCTTTATTGTTACGAAAACTAAATTCTTAATGTTAACTTGATCTCAAATCTACATATCCTACAGGGGAAGCCTAAATAACTGAGTAATCGAACATGTTGCGCGTACTCTAAATAACTGAGTAATCAACTTCTTGATCAATGCATCGAGCTACGAGCATTGTTTAAAGTAAACATTGTATCAAAGCTTAACTATGAGGATGTGTTCTCCAATTTTCTTTATGAATTCAATTTTCGTAACAATAAAGAGGACGGTTTTGAGGATAAAAATCAGTACCAAGGAACCGGAAATTAGATGGGACAAAGCTAGAATATGGTTGAAATAAACCCAATAAAACCTTAAGTCACAACATAATACATGAACTGACTGGACCAACTATGTACATTAAGCTATTATCCTTAATCTCTTGATTCTTCTCGATCTCAGACCCTTCATAATATCCAGTCATTCTTCTCGATCTTAGACCCTTCATAATATCCAGTCAGTTGCTTCTCAGCCCGTCATTTGCTAGAACATAACATAATATCCAGTCAGTTGCTTCTTCTGGGGAAGTAGCACCGCCATAGATGAGCACAAAAACCTTGTCTAGTTGCTTCTTCTGGGGAAGTAGCCCCGCCATAGATGAGCACAGAAAACTTGTCTACATCGCCACAGGAAACAACTACCAAGTCCCAGACAATGTTTCCTCCTGTGAAGAGGAACAAAGAAACGGAAGCAGGCCAATCATTCCTGATCCATATATCAGTCCAAACAATCATGCACAGTCAATGCTTGCATTAGAGCTAGGCAATGGAGTGATAAGGTGGGCGGCTGCTCTCGGAGGATTTGATGCTTTCACGTTACATGGCTCAACAATCCGTCACTTCCAAACTGTCCACCAAACATAGGCCGGCCCCGATTATGACTTTGGAGAAACACCTATGCTCCTCACTATTCCATCGAAGGCTGTAAATAGTATTGCGACAAAAAATTGTGATTTGGTGATGGCAGGCCAGAAGAGTGGTGTGATCTGGGCTTTGGATCGTACAACGGGAAAGATTATTTGGGCTACGGTTAGTTAGACAAAGCACTTCATCTATCATGATTTTTTAAGATGATAGAAACTTGCAGTCTGTCAATCTCGGCAAATCTTGCTTTCATGCAGGTTGCAGGTCCAGGAGGTTATTTAGGAGGAGCAACCTGGGGATCAGCGAAGATGGAAAGAGAGTATACACAAATATAGCCAACAGTAACCAGCTTAATTATACTCTTGTTCCTTCGAATGCCACAACCATAGCAGGTGGGTGGGTGGCAATGCATGCAACAACTGGAAAGGTGTTGTGGCCTACAGCCAGCCTAAATGGAATGAGCCCAACCTTTGGGCCTGGCACAATTGCTAACAATGTGCTGTTTGCAGGTTTAAATGATTCACAAGGAACTGTATATGCATTTCATGCAAAGATAAGGAAGGTGTTATGGAATGCAAACACAGGAGCAGCACTTGAAGGTGGCTTCTCGGTTGCAAATGGTTGTGCTTTTCTTGGCTCAGGATACACACCGACTCCTGCAAGATTAGTGTTTGCTTTATGCTTACCTCATGAAAACCAGCGTGATCGTGCCTATGCAGATCAGGACAAAGAAATAGCAACACCGCCCGCCGCACCACACACGATATACCCCTATCAAAGATCTCTAGCATTCCTGAGCTGCTGCTACCTGGTGGCTCTGGCAGCTTTATTGCCCTCATCTCAATTCCCTCGCATCTCCAATCGCTCACAAACTAATCAATTAATCAATACTACTTCGTAGCTGCAAAAGCTTCAGCTACTCTTCAATGGTGTCAAAGCTCTGGTACCTGTCACAAGCCACCGATCAATCATATGTTTTCCGCTTCGATCGCCTCCCTCTACTATGAACTAATAGAACCAGCGAGTCAGACCAATGTTTCAAGCCAGGTAGCGTATGATCCGTAGGAGAATAATAGCAAAAGGCTTCATGACTGATCCGTAGGCAGATAAATTGGTAGCCAAGCAAACTACCACAGTCGCACACCTCACGTATGTCAGATCGCAATGAGATGACACCGCACAATCTTCAAAGAAAACTCCATTGCACTTTGTCCCAAGATCTGTTTCTTCCAACGGGAAGGTATGAACTCAGAACCTTCTTGGCCTCGTGGTGGCAGGTCACTCATGGATTTGATCCACGCAACAGGGTCATTCAACATTTCAAACGTCATTTGTTGAGGAGGCAGCGCACCACATCAACATTCAAATCACCAATATGTGTAGCAGTAGCGCACTCAGGTGCTTCAGTGAGAAATGGTGTCTGTTCAGTGCTCACTATTCAGTGCTCATCTCGAAGGTGGTTCTGAAACACAGCAGACCACGGCCAGCATCCACAATGGATTTGATAGTGCAATGGATCAGCCGCCCCACACGATTCTCAATTCTGTATTGAATGCAAAAGGCTCTAGACAGTCATTCATAACTACCAAATGCCTGTGTGTGTGGGTTTAGGGAGTGTGTGTGTGTGGGTTGTGGATTAGGATTAGGTTGTAACTTTAAGCTTTAGGCTTAGGCTGGGTGTGTGTGTGTGTTGTGTGTGTATGGGCATGTGTGTGTGGGTCTGCGTGTGTTTGTGGGTGTGCGCACTGTGTTGTATGTATGTGTATTCGTGTGCGTGCTGTGTTTGTGTGCGTGTGCGGCCAACGATCTGGGTGACGGCCGATGATTTGGATGGCGGCTGATGGTTTAGGAGGAAGTTCTGAACACCTCTCGTCCGAAGTTTTGACCGTTTTTTACTGAATCCAACCAATTTTTGGCTCGACAACACTGGACCAATTCTTGGGGATGTTGAAAAGTAGTCCATTTAGTGGCATTCCCCCCGACAGAAAGAGTGTTTATGGACAAACGGCGTCGGGATTGAGCTGCAAATGGTCCTGTGGGTTCGTGTCGAGCCCACAAACCTATAAACACCTCCCGTCCGAAAATATGACCATTTTTTTACTGAATCCGACCAATTTTTGGCTCAATGGGCCTATATTCCCAGGACTACGTTTAGGGTTTCTGGTTCGGATGCACGTTTTGTTGTGAGTACTTAACCGTTTGGAGCCTGGTTTAGTCCCGTAGGTTCGTCTCGGCATGCAAGACAGGACGGAACAAACCGTTTAAAAAACGGACTCCTTTCGACGACACTGGACCGGTTCTCGGGGATGCTGAAAAGTAGTCCATTCAGTGGCATTCCCCCCGACAAAAAGGGCGCTTTTGGACAAATGGCTTCGGAATTGAGCTGCAAATGGTCCTATGGGTTTGTGTCGAGCCCACAAACCTATGGACACCTCCCGTCCGAAGTTCTGACCATTTTTTACTGAATTTGACCAATTCCTAACTCGATGGGCTTAGATTCCCAGGACTATGTTTAGGGATTCTGGTTCAGATGCACGTTTTATTGTGAGTACTCAACCGTTTGGAGCCTGTTTTTGTCCTGTCTGGTTCGTCTCGGCGTGCAGGACAGGATGAAACAAACCGACTAAAAAACGGACTCCGTTCGACGACACTGGACCGGTTCTCGGGGATGCTGATTCCCCCCGGCAAAAAGGGCGTTTCCGGACAAACGGCATCGGAATTGAGCTGCAAATGGTCCTATGGGTTCATGTCGAGCCCACAAACCTGTGGACACCTCCCGTCCGAGGTTCTGACTGTTTTTGACTAAATCCGATCGATTTCTAGCTCGACGGGCCTAGAATCCTAGAACTACGTTTAGGGTTTCTGGTTCGGGGACGCACGTTTCGCTGTGAAAACTGAACTGATTGGAGTCCAGTTTAGTGCTGTAGGTTCGTATCGACGTGAAGCACAGGACGGAATAGACGGTTTGAAAAACAGACTTCGTTCAACGACACTAAACCGGTTCTCGAGCTAGAATCCCAGAACTACGTTTAGGGTTTCTAATTTGGACGCACGTTTCGCTGTGAGTCTTGAACCGTTTGGAGCCCGGTTTAGTCTTGTGGGTTCGTCTTAGCGTGCAGCATAGGACAAAACAGATGGCCTAGAAAATGGACTCCGTTCGACAACACTGGACCAGTTCTCGGGGATTCTGGAAAGCGGTCCATTTAGTGGCATTCCCCCAACAAAAAGAGCGTTTCCGGACAAACGACTGACTCTTGCGCTTGGTCGACTAACTTGCATGGATAGGCTACACACACTGACAATGTGGGTCCTTTTGTTGAGCCCTCTTGATCTCCTCCAAGAGATCACTGTCAACTACAGGCAAGGCTCATCTGATGCAGTACCAACAATATGAAATTCTTGCATCAGCTCGGCCCACCGAGCTTGGAGGCCTTACAAATCTGGCTGAGTGCAAAAAACTTTAAAGTATAATGATCTGTGTACACATAAAACTCGACGCCGTATAAATAATGTCTCCACACCTTGAGCGCATGTACTCACATACAGCTCTTGCTCCTGTGCGTATATACCATCTTGACTCAACACTGCACCTACGGCAATGCCACTTGCATCCGTCTCTAGGTCAAACGGTATCTGGGTATCAATAAACTTGAGAACTGGAGCCATGGCCAGCGCCTCCATCAAGTTCTCAAACCTGTGCTGAGCTTCAGCAACCCACCGATCTACAGTGCTGTTTTTTCGTAACTGGTCCATCAAAGGAGCAGCTACCTTGGAATAGTTCCTAACGAACTGCCAATAGAACTTGCAAAAACTTAAGAAAGATTGTAATTGGCGTATATCAACAGGCCTCGGCCACTTCTTAACCACAGCCATCTTGGCTGGGTCAACCGAAATACCCTCAACCGTCACTACGTGACCCAAATACTCGACACGAGTCTTACACAACTCTGTCTTCTAAGCATTGGCATACAAGACATAAGCTTGTAACTTGCCCAATACGGTCTTGAGATGAACCTCATGCTCCTCGACCGCTTTACTAAAAACCAATATGTCGTCAATAAAATTGATGACAAACTTGCCCATATAGTCTCGCAAGACATCGTTCATGAGCATCATGAACGTGGCTGGGGCATTGGTTAACCCAAATGGCATAACTAAAAACTCATAATGACCGAAACGGGTTCGGAAGGTTGTCTTCTGGACGTCTTCATCTCGAATCTGTATTTGATGGTATCCACTTTTGAGATCTATCTTACTGAAAATGGTTGCACCTTGCAACGCATCCAGTCCTGGGCATCGGATAGCTGTTGGTAATAATCAAAACTAAAGTCAACATTCACATAACACAACCACAAATATTGAATCTCCATTCTCTTTATTTGCATATAGGTAACAAGAGGACCCTCAATAGATGGTCTCCCCCCGTTTTAAAACATGAGACAAACCCTCATGTCCAAACTTTATACATGCAAAAGAAAGAAAAACTATACAGGCTGCCTACTCATCGTCGCTTACTAATAAGTCTTCCAAAATCTCCTCATCCTTGTCCTTATCTTGACGTTGTTGTAAAACATGGAGCTTCATGTCCGTGCGGCGAGGACAATCATTGACAAGATGCTTGCCAAGACAGAAAAAGCATAATCCGTCTTTCTTGGCCTTGTCCTTTTGTTCTGGGCTGAGAGGAGACTTGTTGTAAGCCTGATGAGCCAAAGGAGATGCCTCTATGCACTTCAAAGTCTGCTGCATCTGGATAGGATCCTTCTGCGAAAAGCCTTTCTGACCAGCTTGGCCAGACTTTCGCAAACCCTTCCTCTAAGGCCAGCTTGGCGCTCCAGATTCAGCCTTGGTGCGCACATTACCTTCAAAGTTGAGAGCTGTAGCAACTGCCTCTTCTAAGGTCTTGCACCCTTCATTAAGCACTGAAGGCCTCAACTCTTCGCGAAGGCCAAAAATAAACTTGTGGACTATGATCCACTCAGGAATCTCTTCTGGAATCTTGATAAGCGTCTCACGATACTTATCAACATATTCCTGCACCATGTACTGTCTTTGACGATGTAAAAACCAAGCATCCGTCGCACACACATGCTCATGTGGAGGAATGAACTGAGCTCTAAAAGCTCGCTTGAAATCAATCCAGGTGGATGGAGCCCGATTAAACTTCAACAACTTGCGCCACCACCTATCAGCAAAATCAGTGAGATGGTAAGTGTAATAGATCCTAACACCACAGTAGGGCAAACACTAATTGATCCACCCAACCTTGCCTACTCCCTGATATAGAGTAAGCCCCTCCTAGCCCAGTGTGAGGACTGGTAGCATGCTACTGCCAAGTGTCGGCCACGTGGCACTGACGTGGCCGACTGCACGTCGGGACCCAACTGGGGGCCCTATCCTGCTGACAGGGTCCCTAGGCTGTGTTAGGCCCGCCATGGCTATGGACCGTGCTGGGGCACACTACTCACACTGTCTTGCCCTGTTGGTCATGTACGCTGGACACGACCCTGACTGTGGTATCTGACCTATCTGTGTTCTCTAGGGTTCGGCACTGGTTACGAGCTCGTAACACTCCCTCCCCCTTAAGAACCGTCTTGGTCCTCTAAGACAAAGTCTGGAAAAATCTTGCGAAGGACGCTGCCTCTTTCCCAAGTGGCATTCTCAACAGGCTGATCATTCCACTTAACCAGATATTCTCGGTATAGAGTATGACGAGTCTGCGTCTCTCTACTATCAAGAATTTCCTCTGGTTCATGTGGAGGTTGTTGAGGATCCAATGGGAGAACTAGAACACTGTCCCCTACCAGATTATCTGATCTGGTTAAGGCTTTTCGTAACTGACTTACATGAAAAACTGGAAAAACCTTACTGCTGTGTGGGAGTTCTAGTTCATAGGTGACCTCGCCTAGTCTCCTACTGATGGTAAAGGGACCACAATACCTTGGAGACAACTTAGCACACACTCCTGATTTGAGGGTTTTAGAGTCAACTGGGACTCTCAAGTAGACTTTCTCACCAGTGGAGAACTGCACATCCCGTCTGTGTGGATCTGCATAATGCCTGGCTCGATCCTGGGATTGTCTAATGCTACGCTTAGCATGTTCTATCATCTGGTTTAGGTCTTCTAAAAAGTTTCTGGCTGCTTCAACCTTTTCTTGTTTAAACCCTACAGCTGTGGGTGAGCGTGGCTGAAAACCGTACATCAGCATAAATGGGCTGTATCCCGTAGCTGAATGTTTGGTACTGTTGTAAGCAAACTCTAATATTGAGAGATACTCCTCCCAATTAGTCTGCCTCTTGCTGACGTATGCACGAAGCATATCCTCCAGCACTTGATTTACCCTTTCTGTTTGACCGTCCGTCTGTGGATGGTCAGTGGTACTCATATTAAGTTTAGTATGGAGATGATGGAATACTGCCTTCCAAAAATTTCCAGTAAACTTACTGTCCCGGTCGCTGACTATGCCGGAAGGTAGACCGTACAATTTAAATAGCCCGTCTACAAACAACCTCGCTAACTCTGGAGCTCTAACGGTTGTTTTGGTCGGAATAAAATGAGCCATTTTGGTCAGACGGTCAACTGTGACCCATATAGCGTCATTACCCTTTTGGGTTTTAGGCAGGCCTACTATAAAATCCATGGAGATACTCTCCCATTTACCAGCTGGTATTTCTAAGGGATGCAACAACCCTCCTGCCTTTAAACGCTCTGCTTTATTTACTTGACGTTTCTGGCAACTGGTTACATACTGGTGGACGTCCTTTTTCATACTGGGCCAGAAAAATTGCCTACGAAGAAGCTCATAGATCTTCTGTATGCCTGGGTGTCCCGCGCTAGGATTGTCATGACATTCATATAGGACCTGCTGCCTATAATCCTCTGAATTGGGGACACATACTCTATCTCTATAGAGCAAGTACTCATCCTGAATGGAATACTGTTTCCATTTGAATCCTTGAGTCAACTGACCCTCAACCACTGGGGTTTGCTTGGGTAATACAGGCTCAGAATCCTCAACGTCATCTGACGACGTATACTCGGACTCATCATCATCCTCAACGGAAGCTGCCGTATTCTTGGATGAACTGGCACCAGCCCCGGGAACTGGTTCTGGAGTCTGTAACTGTCTGTTCTGGACTGAGTTCCAGATAATAGAGAAGAATGCATCATGCTGGCATTTCCCTCTCAAGGACTCGAGTAACTCATTACGAATCTGAGTAAAACTCAGCTCGTTTATCATAGGCATTCTGCTAAGGGCATCTGCTACTGTATTGAATTTTCCACGCCTATATCTGATAGACATGTCAAACTCTTGCATCAACTCTGCCCAACGAGCTTTCCGACCTCTAAGCTCAGGTTGATTGCAAAGGTATCTGAGACTCTCATGGTCTGTCAGGACCTCAAAGTTGGCACCATACAAATAATGCCTCCAAGTCTTAAGGGCATGGACTATAGAAAAGAGTTCCTTTTCATAGGCACTGTACCTAGTCTGAACTGGCTCGAGTTTTTTACTCTCGAACGCAACTGGTCGTCCACCCTGAGTTAGCACAACGCCTACTGCAAAGTCGCTAGCATCTGTTTCGACCACAAATGGCTGATTGGGGTCGACGACTTTTAAGACTGGTGCTGTAGCTAAGGCTGTTTTGAGAGCATCAAAGCTCTCCTGTTGTGCAGACTCCCAAATGAACTCCTTTCCCTTCCCCTTAAGAAGATTTGTCATAGGGACTGCTATCTGAGCATATTCCTTGACAAATCGTCTGTAATATCCCGCGAGACCAAGAAAGATTTGAAGTTCCAAAATATTCTGAGGTCTCAGCCAACTGAGTATGGCTTTAACCTTATTTGGGTCCATCTTAATCCCATCTGAAGAGATAATGTGACCCAAATATGCTACTTCTTCAACGAAGAATTCACACTTGGATTGTTTAGCATAAAGCTTATGCTTTCTGAGCAGTCGAAACACCTTTCTGAGGTGTTTTAGATGCTCCTTCCTCGTTTTGCTGTAGACGAGGATGTCATCTAAAAATACGACCACAAACTTACCCAAGTATGGTCTGAGGACACTGTTCATCAAGGTCATAAAGGTAGCTGGAGCATTTGTGAGCCCAAATGGCATCACCTTAAACTCATAATGACCGTGACGAGTCCTAAAAGCTGTTTTCGAGACATCTTCCGATTTTATACGGACTTGATGATATCCCGATCTAAGGTCTATTTTACTGAAAAACTTAGCCCCGTCGAGTTGATCAAACAACTCGTCTGCCCGAGGCATAGGGTATTTATTCTTAATTGTGACTTTATTGAGGGCTCTGTAATCTACGCAAAGACGCATAGACCCCTCTTTCTTTTTCACCAATAGGACTGGTGAGGCCCATGGTGAACTACTGGTCTGAATTTGGCCTTTCCCAAGATAGTCTGTTAACTGCCTAGTTATTTCTTCATCCTCTGTTCGGCTGACCCGATACGGAGGTTTAGAAACAGGTGCTGTACCTGGTACTAGGTTTATTACATGATCTACCTCTCTGCTAGGTGGTAAACCATGTGGCAAATCTTCAGGAAAAACATCTTTAAATTTAGACAATAAAGTTTCTAATTTACTGATTTTCTGCTGAATAGAACTGGAAATAGAAACTTCAGGAATAAACTGAAAGTCACATAAGAATACCTGATGGTCTTCGTCTCCGATTAGCTGACAGAGCTCTGAACTGCAGACCATAGGGTTGTTGGGAACATCATGCTCCCCATGCAACTGGATCTCTCGGCCTTTATACTGAAAGCTGAGGGTGTTCTCCTGATAGTTTCTGTGGAGGGAAGGTCCTAAACTGTAGAGCCAATCTCTCCCGAGAACAATGTCTGTTCGATCCAGGTGCATTATCTGAAAGTTTATTTGATCTTGGTACCCCTGAATACCAAGATTTAACTTACTTACCATAGTTTCCCATATTTTTTTATCTTCACCCTTAGCTAATGAAACTATGTACCTATGCTGACTAGGTACTTCTGGTAGTTTAAGCTTTTTAACCAGGGTGTGGTTGATGAAATTATGGGTTGCCCCATCATCAACCATGACTCTTACTGACTGGTTACCAACTTTCCCATGCATACGTACTAGGTCATGCGGCCCAAAGCTGAAGGGTCTCGCTAGCATTGCAGAGGTCAGCTGGCAACAGTGTTCATGATCTTCATGATACACTTTGATCTCGGAAGCTGCCGAGTCACTGGGGAAACATACAGTCTGAACAAGATGAACTTGTTTTTTATCTTTCTTATCTTTTTTAGTGAAAGGCCCCTTGGGACACTGTCTGACTGTGTGTCCCTTGCCCATACACACAAAGCACAAACGTTCTTGTTTGGCTTTCTCAAAATCATCTGGTTTTAAGGGCTGTATGTGTGAAGGGCGTTTCTGAGGAGCTTCACCTTTAAATTTATCTTCTTTCTTTCTTTTTAAAAATTTCTTTTTAAATTGAAAGTCTTTCTGAGGAAGCTGCTCAGAAAGTGGTTGCTGTCTCGCTCTCTTCCTACCCACTGAATCATCATAGATTTGAGCATATCTGAGAGCTTGCTCAAGGGTAGTAGGCGAGTTTCTCTGGACCTCTACTTTATATTCATCTTTGAGGCCACGGACAAATCCCCTGATTTTTTGATAGTCATCCATATTTTTAATCTTTAAAATTGCCTCTCGATACTGCGAGATATATTGGATGAGGGACTTGTCCATTACTGTTCTTTCCCAGGCTTCCCAGGCTCTATCAAGTTCATTCTCTGGTAGAAATTCTCTTAGGAAAGCTTCTTCAAAAGCTTTCCATGACCGGGGAGTCTGCCCAGTCTCCTGGAGATTTAACCACCACTTATAGGCCATAGGCCCTAAAGAAAGACTGGCCTCAATTGCTTGCAAATGGTCAGGGGTCTGTTTAAGAGCATGAATGTTCTTCCATTTGCTGAGGAAGGTTTGTAGAATATCTGCATTTCTATCCTTCTCTTCCCCATTAAAAGTAGGAGGCTTTAAATCTTTAAAAACACTGGGGTGAGACCGTAAAGTCTCACCCGAAACTGATGGAAGTGGAGAAGGGGATAACTGAGAAGTGGAGGGAAGGCTTCCTTTCGCGGAGCTCAAAATCAAGTTTTTGAGTTCAGCGAACGAGTCGTCCACACTGGACTTGAAATTGGCTAATGCCAGCTTCAGTTCATCCACTTCTGTTACCAATTGGAGGAACTGCTCCTTGGTAACCAGTTCGTCGAGTTCTTCGGCGAACTGTTCCTGTTCTTCTACTTCCATGGGTTCCTTCCCTTTTCTGTAAGCCAAGGCTTCTGTTTCAAGTTCGTCGAAGCCTCTCTCCTAGGGTTGATCAGGTCCCTGAGGAGTGGTCATCTTCGAAACTGAAAGAGAGCTACCTTAACTTCTGAAGGAAAAAAGTCTAAAAGACTAATTTACAACTGTACAAGGGAAAGGAAAGATGACTTAGCTGTTTCTGAGGACTGTACTTCCAAAGAGATTATGAAGAGGAACCCTTTCAGCTCCTTTCCCCAAGATTTCAGACCTGCTGTCCCGGAAAATGCCAGTTTGAAGCTTCAAAACGGTGCCAAATTTCCCGGTTCTTGAGTTGAGTAGCTGACTGATCTGATTTGAGGTGTGGGGCTCCAACAAACCGAGTAAAAACCGGAAGTTTACAAAAAGAAATCCGGAATTTTTGAAGTCCCTGCCCTCGCTGGTTGGTCAGCAACCTGTCTGGCCCGATTTGTCCAATTTACAGCTCTGAAATCACCTTGATTCTCTGATTTACTCTCAGCCTGTAGGTCGTTGGTCTGTAGCAAGCAAGTCTGAAACTCAGACTCCTGAAAAACTTCTGAAAAACAGGGTTAAATTCTGAGATTTCTACCCTACTGTCCAGCGCTGGCCCTGCTACAATATTTCAGATCAGAACTCCTTCTAATCTACTCAGAACTTCATACGAAACTCAGATTTGAGGGCTGACTATACAGCGATGGACCTGCTCTTCCCTTCCTCTTGAATTTCCGCTCAGATCATAGTGATCTACACTCGAAAATCAGAGAGGGAAACTGATTTTTCACTATTGTAAAAGATATGCTTCCAAACTACTGAGAAATCCAGCAAATTGGAGGATTAGAAAGCTGATCCTACAGCGATTTTCCTCCTCTATTCTTTTCTGAGAATCTCCCAGATCTTTCCTATCTTCTGATAGCTTTCTCTACTGTTGCTCCTGAACTCCCTAGGATGGAGATGGCTCTGATACCAGTGTAATAGATCCTAACACCACAGTAGGGCAAACACTAATTGATCCACCCAACCTTGCCTACTCCCTGATATAGAGTAAGCCCCTCCTAGCCCAGTGTGAGGACTGGTAGCATGCTACTGCCAAGTGTCGGCCACGTGGCACTGACGTGGCCGACTGCACGTCGGGACCCAACTGGGGGCCCTATCCTGCTGACAGGGTCCCTAGGCTGTGTTAGGCCCGCCATGGCTATGGACCGTGCTGGGGCACACTACTCACACTGTCTTGCCCTGTTGGTCATGTACGCTGGACACGACCCTGACTGTGGTATCTGACCTATCTGTGTTCTCTAGGGTTCGGCACTGGTTACGAGCTCGTAACAGTAAGCAACTTTGCGGACTCGCCAACCCTCCTCGGTTGAGGCTTCAAATCAAAATAATCGTCCCACTGATGCAACCACTGGTTTACGACATCAGTTTCAGGGAAGTATTTCCTGCGAAATGAGTAAGCTTAAAATCTTTGTCTTCTGGGTAGAGTGGAGGTAACACAGGACGAACTGCAGAAGACGGAAATAGATAAGGATAAGGCGGAG
The DNA here is from genome assembly GCA_029204225.1 of Diphasiastrum complanatum. Taxonomy (NCBI): domain Eukaryota; kingdom Viridiplantae; phylum Streptophyta; class Lycopodiopsida; order Lycopodiales; family Lycopodiaceae; genus Diphasiastrum; species Diphasiastrum complanatum. The sequence continues at coordinate 11,292 of MU832667.1, read as the reverse complement.
TATGCTGCGAGGAAGACGCAAAACCACCAACTACAGAGGAGAGCATCTCTCGCATCTCTGCGATGGTCTTCTCCATACTATCCATGCGAGCTTGCACAGGAAGAGGAAACAATAGCAGATGAACTAGCAGCCATTATAGGCGGGTTACGGTCAGGGCTAAGCACAGGGCTGGGTGGTGGTGATGGAAGAGCAACGGGTGGACTGAGCGGAATATCAACTCTATCATCTTCCATTATGAAACAAAAAACAGAGACAGCACGGAATCGAGCTAGAAATTGCACTTATTGAAACACAGTCAGGAAAAAGGAAATGTTCAGCTTATTGACAATTAGAACTGAAAGAGACAAAAGGCAACTGAAAAGTAATAAAACTCTGGGGAAAACACAAAGCAAAGGACAGGTAGTACTTCCCTTGCGTCCTACGCTGGTACAAAAGTCGGTAAAGAACTGTTTTTGGGCACCAAATCCGCTTGAAAGTCAAAAAAAACAGGAAAAAAGCGGGCTGTTTGACGTCGAATTTCTTCCAAACGGCAAAAGCTTTTCACGAACGGTCAATTGGCAGTAGGTCGCCCTCCTACTAGGCCTGATCTGAAACCTTAACAGCAGAAATTGGAGATAAATCGGAAAAGTTATGTCCAATCCAAAAATCTGACCTGTTTTTTGCTTGGAAACCGACTTTTTGGTGAAACAGAGGCAAATTTGCTCCACGGCGTATGATGGCTCTATAGGATCGCTATGGATACTAGGAACATGCTTCCAAAATCTGATCAGGATCTGGGTTCTAGAAAGTTATGAGCAAAAATCCTTCTGAGAAAATGCGCTGGAGCTATTGGAACAAAGTATGCCCAATTTTCCCTGCTAGAAATCGTTGAAACAACTCTGAAAAGATGTGTAGATCAGCGCTGGAGGCCCACCTTTCTTCTCCAATCTGTCTCCCACATTTTCTCCCTCAAAAATCCTTCAAAAACAAGCAAAATCTGACAATTTCTACACTTTCTCTCTCTAGAACGATGTTCTCTCTCTCTAGAACAAAGCTCTGATACCAATTGTCACAAGCCAGTCCCTCCAAACTCGTGAATCCTAGAAGCCGGTGTGTAGAATGAACCTCCCAACCATAGGCACCCCCTCCTTGAGTCCTTCTACTTGCTATTCCCGTCAACTGGCACATGGCATCCACCTGTGGGTGATCAGTCCACTTGGCATGCCTAGCCCCTGTGACCTGTGAATACTGAGAGACTCATAGGGTACCACCCCCGTGCCCCGCCAAAGACCTGTGACCCTCTTGGTCACCCCGACTACTTGCCGGCTAGCATCTCGTCACTGACGGCTAGGGTCCCGACGTTCAAGACACACCGCATCTCTGACAACTTGTCAGGCGGCCACACCGGATCACTACTCGTGACGCACCGGTCCCAACTTGGGACAGATGTCCTCCTCGATCACCGGCCCTTGCCAATACTTGGCCTCATGCCCTCTGGTGACCGGCCGTGCCAAGGTCATGATAGAGTCGTAACTGGACTCTAACATTTGCTCTCTTTAATTCCTATCACAACTGTCAACGACTTCAGAGATTCAGACTATATATTATAGCATATTGAAATTAACCAAAGCATAGCAATATGCTGCCATTCAAGCTCATGACTCCTGCTGAAAACCCTTGTGCCTTCTGTCAGCAAAAGAACAGAGATAACCCAGAAATCAAAAACCTCGAGTGAAAGGCATCATGAAAATTGATAATTTTCTATATATGCATATAAGCTCTTTTATGAGTAGTAGTATTCAAAAGTCAGAGAAGCTTTAAAAAATGCATGCTTATTAAGGATAACTGAAAATAGGTTCCCAAGCACTGACCTAAGTGTATGGGGGAGTGAACTTAAAAGGTTAAAGGGGCATGGGACCTGGGGTTGAAGGTACACACGAAAAGTAAAGAATCTAATTGGAAAACTAACTGGTGTATACCCTGTCACGATGCAGTCATCGATACAATCAACATACTAAGTTCCAGATGGATTCTCATTTTATTTAACAATACATCCATCTACATAAGATTGATTCTATATAACCATCCACCAGTTTGAATGTTGATGCTTTGACGTGTAAAGCTGAAAGTGAAATGGGCTTCAGGTCGTCGATTAGAGAAGAACTAGTAAACTAATTTGCCAAAAAGTTGCACCCGTTTTGAGTAGATTACATAATGAAATCACTAATGCTTTTGGAGAAGTCAACTCAAAGTAAGAGAAGAGTCCATGGATCTATATATATGTGATGTACTCTCTTTGAGAATATGATGCAGGCTACCATATGAAATTTGATGGGCCAGTAGGGGAGGGTTCTTTTTGGCGTGCTTCCTAGACAAAGTCTACTGGTTAAGATACTAAGAAAAACTTGTAGGATAAGGCAGTTAATCTGTATTTTATGAGTCTGAGTATTTGGTAACGACTATATGCATTCTTTTATAAGTGCAAGTTGTACTGTATATGGGTATGGCAAATTTTGGCATCACTCATAATACACTGACAGTAGTACGGATCTACCATCTTGAAAGTATGTTATCTTGTCGTGAATGCTGTAACGGTTGTCCTTATAAGACAAAGAAACACCTAGCCTCCTAAGCTTTCCGGCAGCAGAGGGAACGCGTTCCTAGGCACGTTCCCAGGGGTGGGAAATGCGTTCCCAAGCAGCAAAAGTAAAATCATCTAAAAAAATCCTTCTTTTTTTTAAGCTTCTTGGTTTTATGAAGAGTATTACCGGTTTTTTTTTTTTTTTTTTTTAGACTTAAAAAACTTTTTAAAAAAAATATGGACCAGGGGTGCGACCGGGGTCCGGACGCTTCCGTTTTTTTTTTTAATTTTTTTTAAGGTTATTTAGTTTAAAAAAAAAAATTGGACGCGTCCAACCCCACGTCCGGGGGTCGGATGCGTCCGGGTCAGGACGCCGGACGCGGGCATTCCGGCCCGGACCCTCATGTCTGATATTATAAAAAACCATCAAAAGTATTAAGATACCCATTTTTGAGAAATAATGTCGGTTCCATTCTTATGCTTTTCCGATTTTACTGAACACTATTTCAAACTTATATTTAATGACGTGACGTTCCCAAGTTCCCAAGTTCTCAAAAACATTCCCGTTCCCTGGCAAACTATGCCCCACAGGCATTTGGACAGAGGCATACCCTTGCAACCACACATCTAGGGACAGGAGCATTCCTAGCAGCTATACATTCACTCTAACCACTGCGATCGCCCTTAATAAAATGCCCAATCGTTGTTTGACAGTTCAATTATTGGCAGTACAGGGCCTTCTAGAAGTGGGCTAAGGTCATTAGTAGCTCAGTTCTAGCTAGAAACAGTGTTTTCTAGATTTCAAGCTCATTGCTTGAAAGAACTTGTGTTTTATATATTAAAATTGATTCAGCGGTGCCTCTTCATTGCACTTTTAACTTCCTTCAAAATAACAATACCAGCACTAGCTTCGTCTCTTGCAGCATCTTTCCATCTGACGACTTGAAGTGCTGATATTTGTGTTGAGAGGATCTCAATATGAACAAATAAAAAAACAGGTGGTCACATAGCTACTAAACTTGCAGAGTTTTCCTTATCTAAATATTTCATCATCTGGTAAAGATGTTTATCCATCAACACCACACATATGTATTTGTCTGTAGAAGTTAGGTTTGATAGAGTACATTGCATGTGAGTATGCCTTACATTTTGTTCAAGTTCTTGAACTGATGCAGCTTTCTCAGACAAATCTTTGGCTTGAGTAGTTGATAAGAGCCTCAGCTTATCACCTTCTGATCTGCACACAAGCCCACCAGACCAAGATATCAAGTACATTAAGACTATGAGGGAATTGGTTTTAAATTCTATTAGATGACCACTCAGTATTAACTGGGTCTGACAAATTCTTCACTTCACGATAGGTATTCAGATTAGAAAGCGGCAAAGAATTACGATTCAAAGTCATTAGAAACATAGGACACTAGTTTCCAATCAAAATTTCCGCAGGAATCTTCTAATTTGAGAAAAATTAGGAGAATTTGAATCTAGCAAAGTATCAAAAGGATACAATTCAGGTAGAACATAGCAAAGATGATGTGTCTTTAGCACAATTTCCCACACACATTCCCTAGCTTCCAAAAATTGCATTGAATGCTAAGATTGAAAACGTACAAATCGGAAAGATTCAAAAAGATTCTGAACCCTTTGGATCGAGATTCATTGTAACTAGGCTTAGAAAGCAAAGAAGAATGAAGTTTTCTAATTTCCACATACTAACCTTATTTTGGCCAAGGACTTTTCAAGCTCCAAGACTTTCTGTCTCAGATCATTCACCTCAATATCTAAAGCCGATGCCTGCAAAGGACATAATGGTGGAACACATCAAAGACTTCCACAATCTGAAAACATAAAGCAATAGTTACTTTGTGAACATGATGTAAAATCCAGAAATTGGTAAATGGTCCACATTCAAATGAATTTGTGACCATAAAGGCTCTAAACTGGCACCACTTCAAACTCTAGTTTCAAATTTTAGATCATAAACTCCTGCACAACTCTTTGTCACCACCTTCAATATGAGCATTTACTTGTTGAATTTGAGTTCTCAAAGAGTAGGGCGGCAAAACAGAACGCGAAGAACAGTAACTTTAAAGTTTCATTGATGAAGAAAATTAATTTCTATGGCATGCCTCATCTTTACATGAAAAAGTTAACCAAAGGAACCTACAAATTGAATACGCTTCTAAAAAGGGCAGTAACTTCTCTCTCTTTAACTGCTAGTCTTTCCATTTTTCGCTCTAACTCTTCCCTATCTTTCTGCCTCGTTTCTTCAGTCTCTTGCCAAGATATCGTCAATGCTGCAGCCATATCAGAGATGGACCGCCAAGCTCTTAGACAAGCTTCATGCATTTTCTCTGTTTCGTGTGCTTGCAATGATGGCATTGAAAAAGTATCTTGTATGTTTCCATCAGAATGCATCACCTGAGAAAATTGAAGAAGGCTTTCGGAAGCTTTGGAAAGCATCTGAAATTGCTTCACAAACAACTCATTATGCTTTTGTAGCTCAAGTTCTAGCAGTTTCGCCCTGCTTTCAGCATCAACCATTCTCTTTGTGGACAAATCAGCATCTTTGGTGATCACATTTAACTTCTTCAACAAATCCCGCTCTATCTCTAAACTTTGGTTATCTTTCTCAGCCGTTAGCATTTGCCAGCGCTCACATTCATCGCCCTTTTTTCGCATTCCCTCTTTGAGATGGGAAATAGTAGCTTCCAACTCTGACACTTCAATAGCGATTTGAATATTCCGCTGCTCTATCTGGCTGTGCATGTCATTTCTCCCCTTAAGTGCAGATTCACACTGCCTTAATACCTCACCTACAACCTCCTCTACCCTTTTGGTGAACCCGTAAGCAATAGCGGTCACTCCTGTGTAATTTGTGGTTGTAGGAAGACCTCCGGAGAAAGCCATAATCCCACTCGCCATGGAGGTAATGTTATCTGATGCAGTAACGAGCAAGCGAGTGGCTGCCTCAATTTCTTCCTTCAACGTATCTCGAATTTTAAGAGCCTCCTCTTTTTGCCGCAGGATGTCATCTCTTTGCAATTGCATCTCATCCCTCTGTTTGAATGCATCATCCCGTGCCTCCACTGCATTAGCAAGCTTACGAGTGACATCATCCTTTACCCTCAGAGCTTCATCCTTGTGCCTTAAGGCTTCGTCCCGTTGCCTGATAGCTTGTTGATAAAGCAATTCTAGGCGCGCAAACGAAGATTCTAGCTCTTCTTTAGCTTTCTCAGCTTCTTTACGAGCCTGCTTTTCAGAATCAAGCTCAGCCAATGCGGCTTTTAACTTCTCTGCAGACCCATTGTCAGTGCTGCCTGACACACACAATAAAACTGGTGCAGGTTCAAACTTATGCTCTTTAAAATCACTCAATGTTGTCTCATTATCTGCGTTGATCTCCATCCCGATCTACCTAGAAGCGCAACCATTCTACCTTGTCACAAATAGGGACTCATCATCATCCCTCAGGTTTTACATATACGCTCTAATGTCATAAAATCGGGTTCATAACACTTTAGGAGCTCTGGCTCTTCAACAAGGTTTGCAATCGAAGGAGGTTTGCAATCGAAGGAAAGGGAAATGTGATGCAAGGTCATAAGAAGTATCGAGAAAACGACTGACAAGGATCAAGGAAGAAGAATCTCAGCAATAATGGTGAAGCTTTTAATTCATCTGAACATCCAATTGATTCAATTGCACTAGCTTAAAGCTCACGCACCTCTCTGGAGGTACCTTCAATCCAAAAAAGCCAAAACAACATATTAAGAGTATCTGCTTCAAGACCTTGCTTAACTACGCCCCCTCTGCTCTCCAGAACATCATTTCATAGCAAAACTTTGAGCCCAAGCAGCACACAATTCACTAGAAGCTTGAAAACAAGGTAAAGAGAAGCAGGGGTGTATGTGCAGGTAGTAGTAGGAAGGGAGATGGGGGAAGACAGATAGAGATAGAGCAGGACGATCCATGAAGGAAAAACTTGGATGGTGAAAGAGAAATGCAAGCATTGTGCATTATGAGTATAAAATTGAGAAAAATAATAATAAAATTGTATTATGGAGCCCATGTCCATGTTTGTGGTGGATACTTTGTCTCGAATCCCCAATAATAATAATATTAGTAATGAATGAGGATTTTCTTGCCTCGCATTTCACTTTTAAAAGAAAAACATGAGGAGGACAATTGTCACACTTGTTCTTCCTCTTAAGTTTCCTTGCATTTCACTTCATAAGATACTTGTCTCACATTCTTTTCCCACTTGAATTATGTCAAGCAATGAAAACTAGCTTGAGTTTAACCTTATGTAGCACATGTAGCACTAGTGTCCATTGGTTGGTAAATTTTCTAAAATATTCAGGCGTGTCATTTGGTTTCTGGGGGGATGTATATGTGGACAACTAATGGCAGATGCACATGTCATCATAGTGTGCATGGGCTATGTGTGTTTTTTATTGGTTGTCAGGATTGTGAGAAGAGTGCTCACACAAACTTCTGGCAATAAAATTCATATGAAGATTGTGATTCTAGAGGTGCCTCTCCTCTCTTACTCACGGTTCTCACGGTTCCTCTCTCTCACTCACGGTTCTAACGGTTCCTCTCTCTCACTCACTCACGGTTCTCCCTCTCTCTCGCTCACGGTTCTCACGATGCTCTCTTTCTCTCTCGGGTGCTCTCCCTCTCTCTCTCTCACTCACCGTGAGAACCGTTGAGAACCGTGAGTGCTCTCTCTCTCTCTCTCTCTCTCTCTCTCTCTCTCTCTCTCTCTCTCTCTCTATGGTTGTGGAGGTGTTTGTGGCCCCTCCATCCCGCATAGGGACCGCATTTCACCCGCATAGGGACCACATTTAGGCCATCTCACAGTTCTCTCTGCCTGCAGGTCTCTCTCTCTCTCTCTCTCTCTCTCTCTCTCTCTCTCTCTCTCTCTCTCTCTCTCTCTCTCTCTCTCTCTCTCTCTCTCTCTGATGCTCTCCCTCTCTCTCTCACACTCACCATGAGCCGTGAGAGGAACCGTGAGAACCGTGGGAACGGTTCCTCTCTCTCAACGGTTTCCAATTTAATCCATGCATTAAGTTTATTTGACAGTTTCTTTATTGTTGTTGCTCTAAATCAATACTAGTTCCAAATCTTATTAGCACTGGCTTTACAAATTGTATGGATTGTTTAAAGTTTTTCAAGGGTGGTTTCACATGGAGTGAGTCCAAATGGCCCAAATCCTTTACTACGATGGTAAAGTTTTACCACAGGTTTTTTTTCTACTGTTTTTTATTAGAATGAATTGGCAGTTGTATGGCAATGCAATATGGCCTGTTCTACTTGTAGTGTAACTAAAGGCCTTGTTGTCGCAATTTTCTGCTAGTATTGAATGCATTATCTTGTCTTCTATTGTAGTTTTGTAATGAATAGATAGAGTGGTTTGTTGTTTGGAAAAGCATTTTGGGCTGTAGTTCTATAATTGCCACCTAATTGTCTAATCTTCAAACTGTGACAGAATCGATTACTACTCTAATGATTAAATAAAGTTGTCGGCTGTATTTGGGGCTATACTATTATTGTAACCAAAATGCTTTCTAGATTGATTTTACTAAGTGGGTTGACATTGTTGAACGCATTATCTAGCTGATTTGTCCTCTTATGATTAGATAGAATAGTTGGCTATATGGCAAATTATTGTAATACTTTTGTTGTAACTAAAATGCCTGCTAGGTTGGTATTCTCAAAGTGGGTTATGGAAACTCATATGAATTCAATAAACCCCTGCTTTATTGTACATGGTTATTTCATTTCTAGGAACTGTTTGATGTATTCTCATACTATTGGGCTTTTAGTAGATGTTTAATGGTCACTTCAAAATGAAAGTTATGTGGAATTTTATATTTTGCAAAAAATGTAGAAATTTTTGCTCTTTTGAACAATATTTTGCTGGCCCTTCTAACAAGACTTTGTCATAAATGTTGTTGAGTTTTCTGCCATAGTGTAGACGGCTGTTCCAAAAATCTGTCTATTGAATACAGATATGCTCTCTTAGAAGTTGAAGCAAAAATACTCAATGAATAAAAATCAGCCCTACAATTTATTTTAGGCTAATTTGGGAAAAAAAAAACTCTACATTACAAGCTAGAAGTTTTTTTCATAAGGTCACAAAAATTATTGTTTACGAGCATTAATGGAGATGCAAAGTTATTTCCTATAATTCATAGACAAGTACAGTTTTCACAATACAACTAGTGCATTCCAAGATGCAAAAAATATCTATCAAATGTGCTACGAACGTAGCAAGGAATTGACTAGTACGAACTAGTCGTCGTCAGAGACATCCACAGCCTCGTCATCAACAAAAAAACACTTTCGTCGAGGCCTCTGAACAATGGCACCTGGGGCCTCGTCATGCATCGCCTCCATCACCTTGGCCATTGATTCAGCATAGCATGGCAAATCACTAAGTCATTTAAATGTCACATAAACCAAAATGTTAACAAATCCAATTTCTAACAGCCAAATGGACATACTAACTAGCATCCAGAAGAGCCCAACTCAAATGCCTCGGACCCAAACTCAGGTAACATGATAGGTTCTTCTGTTGACAGACCTGGTACAGCCACGCTTGCCTCCATGACTACACAAGACAAAAAGAACCATTACACAGCTAATTTCTGAAGCAAAAAACAACGCACCTAAACATTTTCCCACTTTCTTTTGACAATCAAGTCTCACCTCTATTCTCTTTCGACCAACTTATGTATTCTTCATCGTTGTCCATACCAAAAAGGTGGACACCAGCCTTTCGAGCAGCAAGGACCGAGGTACCTACACCTACATGTAGGTCCAACGCCACACCACCCTTGGGGCAGAATGCGGAAAGCAAGAATAACATGAAATATTCACTTTTTTTAGAACTACCTCGTATTGGCCTATTGTTCCTTGTGTCTTTAGACCACTCTGAATGTGGCAAATAGTGTGTCCAAATATCATTATCCACATCCAGCAAGCCGGTATCAAAATATTTTGACCAATTTCGGTCAATTAAGGGCATGGACCCTTTTCTCGAGAGAAGGTATACATCCATAAAGTGCATCTGCAAATAACGACAACACTACTTACATAAATAGATCTTCCAAACAAATTTATAACTATGAAATTATACTTAAAATAGTCACATACTTACATACTTCCAAGCAAATTTATGACTATGAAACTATATGTATCGAAGAAGATCCAAGTTATAGTGCATTAATTTTCATAAATATGCAAGCATTGCATGTGAAGCATTTCATGGCCTGATATTCTTGTAGATTGTTCCCATGAGATAATCCTTCCCTTACCATGTTTACATCACCCACAATGACCTCAATAGTAGATGTTAACTTGGTGTTAACACCTACCATGTCCACTTTCATGTACTCATACTCCTCACGTCTTCTTTTAGCAGGCGTGTAAGGCATGGTATCCTGTACATAGAAACAAAAACTCATTTGAATTATAAATGGAATAAGATTTAAAGCAAACAATAATTAATTAAAAAGAAAACACGAAGAGGGAGCAAAGTTAAAAGGTTGTTGTGAATACGTCTATAGGCTACATAGCATCATCAACTTTCTTCTTGCTCTTCTTCTCTACAACCTGAGGCTTCTCGAGAGCAGCAGTAAGGAAGGACCTCAGTGCCATTTCTGTCGCTGCTGCATCATCATCATCATCCACTACCAAACGTCCTTTCTCATGCAGCTGGTATTGTGTTTTTTCCGAGGGAGGACATTCTCCCTCCTCGAAGTCTATCCACCAAGGACAGACAGGTCCTCCCAACCAGTTTTTGAGCCACTGACACCTGGTCTCATTAGAGACATCTGCCAAACGCAAAGCATTCAATTTCTCCAAACCCAATGAGAATCCCTTTTCTTCCAAAGCTTTTGTGGTTATCATTCTAAACCACAAATCTCCATTTTTGGGATCCACGACACCCAATAATTTACTCATTCGATTGCCATATTTTTTTCTTATACGCAATTCAACATCGGCCTGATGTTTTGGTTGAGTTGATGTGTCTGTCGTCTTACTCAATAGCTCATCAACCTCCCGCTGAATCTCATTTTGGATACATAAAAAGCAATACATTATGCATCTTGAAATTTTCAAACAAACAATGAAAGTGATGGAATTTTTTTCAGAGACGAGAGAAGCACTTACATTATACACAATCTTTGCCAACATAAAGCGTGTAAGTGGGTACCATGGCAAAATCCCCTTTCTCTTCTCCAGATCTCTTACTTAATATGAACTTGAGCCAACTCTTATGTTGTGAACTTACTTTCAAAATATGATGCGTCACTCTCCCAATTTTCTCACTGAGAACAACACATCTTTCAACTCTGTCTTCACCACTGCTTCCTCATTCAATCTACAAGTAGACACGCATTCATGGCGAGACAATATCAAACATTAATAAATTCAGCCTTAACACAGATTGAATAAAAAACAAGGAACATAAGTAGCTAGCCGAAAAAGTGAACTACATAACATTGCTTAGTTGTTGATTTTATTTAACGCTATCAACAATGGCATGGAATCAGAAGGTGAAACTTGTATAAATGTAGCCTTCACTGAAATATGCTTCTCTCTGTCAAAACGAAATGACTCGACAATCTCTTCAATCCACGCCTTTGTTCTATGATTCTTGTCCCAGCACAAGAACATCTTTCCAGAAAGGTCAGCCCAATCTTCATTGTTGGCAAGTTCTC
>MU832666.1:0-68935 GCA_029204225.1 Diphasiastrum complanatum | reverse complement strand
GTGACTAAAACATGTAGTCATATGTCCCCTCTCCCTCAAATCCATCAAGGCCCTCTGATGTCGACCTCTATTGAATAGGTTTGGGTCGGCCAACATCTCTATGTGACTTTCTCCCTCCGAGTAGGTAGAGTTCCTCGAGTGCTTACAGGTCCGGTTGTGCACTCCTGTACAAAAAACTCACACTCAATAATACACAAAAAAAAACTCCATTCTTGGGCACCACCTTTATCTTGTACCTATAAGTTCAGCATGCCATCCCAGTTTGTCGATGCCCAAAATCTTCAATTGTGTGTGAATAATATTCCCCTGCTGCAATTGTTCCAAATTAAATGAATTTCGGATAATAGAAATTAATTTGTCGTCAATTCTGGATTTTTTTTAGGATGGTTTCAGCATCTAATATTTTTTTTGAGAAAAAGTAAATCAAATGAAATGATGCTCCTTAAACTGCGTATCTGATCTCCATAATAAAAGTTAATTCTTTAGTTCTTAAGATACTCCAAAGCAAATAGTGAAGAACTTCCTATCAAAATCTCTGTTTAGCCCTGGCTTTTCTACTACAAACAGACCCTGTAAAATTGCCCAAGAAAGACCTCATTTTTTTTTTCCAAAGTTAGGGTTGCCCCAAGTGCATTAAGTCTTCCAGTTCTCCAGATTTCATTCCAATCTTTGTTACTATATCCTTTCAGTCCAGGCATACAAAGCATACTCTATCATCCAAAATTGCTCAATGTTTCTGAACTTGTGACATATAAGTAAAAAGTTTTTTTTTTGAGATGAAAGAATTCTGTCATGATGAGTACTTGGTTGGGTTCAAGTCTTGGCCTTACCTCTTTCCTTCTTCTCTTCCTTTCCTTAGTCGGCTCCACCTCCTCGGCCTTTGAATATTCACTCTCGTGAATTGAAGGTATCAATAAAATGGTCATTTTCAGAATTGAATTCTGATAACAACTCCATAGTCTGCACTTCTTGATCCCTCATTACTGGTTTGGCTTGAGTCCAGGTGTTTCAAGCGATCTCCCAGCTCTTGAACTCGTTGGTGATCCCACAGGGTTGATACACTTAACTGTATCCCGCTGGATTCCTTTTTCCTTTCTCAACAGCTTCAGGTTCAAGATTCGAACTTAGGGAGTCATCTTCCTCAACTTCCTTGAACAAGGTGGCTGACAAGGCTTCGTTTTCTTCTTGCAAAGGGTTCAATAGCTTTGTCTTTATAATTATTGATCTTTTGATTTCAAGCACTATGTGACAAATCCACATAGTGCATTGGTGTGAGATAAATACAATTCTTCCACGAATAGTGTCTCGCTTACTAGCGGACTTCTGGATTTGCTGATCCTCTTACAAAATTGTCTTGCTCACAGGCGGACATGTATTCTATATATTTATGCATCAAGCAGAAAGTATATAGTTCGTGAACTTTTTGTGTCGCATCGTGTAACTTCCCTGATCAGAAAGATTAAACATCTATAACTAATCATGGATTACAAGAGTGGTAGATTAGCCACATCCTAAAGTGCTTCTGCTGATGTCATGATAATTGATCAAAATATTTGTACCCCATGGTACTTGGTTGATCTTCTTGGTCCTTTATGGAGCACGAATGATTTTGTGTCGTGAAACAATTTCATGTCATGTGTCGCGAAATCGTTCGCGAACATTTTTGCTTCCTGTGTCTTCTGTGTCAAAATCAGGGTGGAAAGCTAGCAAAGCTTTGGCAATTGAAATGTTTTATTTCTTCAGCTCCCTCTCAAAGAATGATAGCTTGATGACTCCAAGACTGCTCCTCTGTTTCCCGAACAGACCTTTGTCTAAAGTCTTTATGAAAATGTCAGCAACCATCTCCTTCGTTCCAATGAAGGTAGTCTGCAACATCTTCTTTCCGATCAGATCCCTTATCAAGTGGTACTTGATTGTAATGTGTTTCGTCCTTGAGTGAAACACAGGGTTTTTTGTCAGATGTATTGCAGATGTGTTGTCCATCTGCAAAACCAAATGTTCATTCTTCGTTTCGCCTAGTTCATCAAGGAACTATCTGATTGAAATGATCTCATTGGCCATCCTTGCTACTACTACGTACTCTGCTTTGTAGGATGACTGAGACACAATGGTCTGCTTCTTGTTGACCCAGAGAATTGCTGCTCCTGACGCGATAGTTCATCCTCATGAGACACTTTTGTAGTTGTCCTTGAGAGATGCCCAGCTAGCATCACTGTAGGAAAGCATTTGGAACCCTGCATCATGAGAATAACACAATCCAAAATCTTTCGTTAATTGAAAGTATTGCAAAATTTGTTTTGCAATCTTCCAATGAGTCGAGTCTGGATTCGTACAGAATTGGCTCATCCTGAACACGACATAGGCAATGTCAGGATGTGTGTTATCTACAAGGTACATCAATGGTCCGATCAGCTTTCTGTATGGTGTCTGCTGCATCAATTCTCTTTCTTCTTCAGTCTTCGAATAGTCTTCATTCGTTAGGACTGTTCCTACAAGCATTGGAGTATTTGCTCCTTTGCAATTTAGCATCCCGAAATCTTCTAGGATTTTTTGGGTATATCTGGACTGACGAAGGTACAATTTACCTCCCTCATAGTCCTTGTCAATTGGTAAGCCAAGATAACATCCGGCTTCTCTTCACTCTTGCAGAGTATCAGAGTGTCATCCATATAGATAGCTACAATGATGATCTTCCCATCTGTAATTCCTACATAAACATTGGAATCAGCTATTAGTGGCCTAAATCCTAAGGATATCAGGTCTTGATCTTTCTTTTTATACCATTGTCACACTGATTGCTTCAGACCGTAGATACTCCTATGCATTCTGCATGCATGAGTAGGAAGTGTATTCGAGATGTAGCCTGGGGGTTGATCCATGTAGACTTCTTCCTCTAGCTCACCATGCAAGAAGACTGTCTTCTCGTCCACAACGTGAATCTTGAGATCATGAGCAACTGCATATGCAAACAGTAAATGTAGGGACGAATGTTTCACGATAGAAGAGAAGGTCTCAACATAGTCAATACCATATTTCTGAGAAAATTCCTTCGCTACAAGTCTTGCTTTATATTTTGAGATATTTCCATCCAGTCCATACTTCAACTTGTATACCCACTTGCATTTCACAGTCTTTCGCTTATCTGGTAATGGCTGCAATGTCCATACCTAATTCTTCCTCATGGATTCCACCTCCTCATTCATGGATTGGATATATTTGTCTTTCTCTGGACGCGTTTGCATCTCATGCATGTCTTCTTGTCTCCACTCTGTTGTTTCGACCTTCCTTTGTTTTTCCATTTGCCTTTGCTGGTTCCTTCTGCTTGCTAGTCTTGATCCTGCTTTCGATCTAACTCCCTCTTAGGCTTGAATTTTTTCTTTGTCTTTTCCTTGTTGCTGTAGAGATCTTGGTCACAAGCATCCTTATGATCAAGGTGCTCTTGAGCCTCGACTTCTTTTCGAATCTCGACAATTGCCTTTTCGAGTGTCATTGTAGGATCCTTTGCTAGCAGCATTTTGGTTGTCTGGAAGGATCTTGGTAATGCTCTCAATGAATAAGTGAGCTTCTTCTCTGTTGATACTGCATTTTCTTCTCCAGAATTGTGTAGCGAAAGGAATAGATCCTTTATCTTCCTAATAAAGGAAGTGAGGTCTTTAGCATCCCACTGCAAGTTTGTCAGCTGATCTTCGAACATCATTATCTGACTGTGTGATTTCGTCTGAAATCTTGTGAGTAGAGTATCCCACATCTCTTTTGTTGTAGAGAGTGTAGCTAGGTCAAGAGTCAGGCTATCCTCGATGGATGATGATAACACGGCTACTGCCTTGTCATTCTTCTCCCTCCATTCATGTAGCTCCTTGTCTGTAGCTGTAGGCATCTCCTCGGTGCCATCTACCTAGAGAAATAATCCTTCTCCCTTTAGTATCAACGAGGTCTTAACCTTCAATGCTAGGAAGTTAGATCCTGATGAATTGAGGACTGTACAGTTCTTGGATTGTATGCTACTTATTGAAACCATTGCTGTGAATTGTGTTCTCACTTGTTAATGGTTTTTTGTTTGAATGCTTAGGCTCCTGGATCTGATAGCTTTTCGATTATGTCAGACTATGACAGGCTCTAATACCACTGAAAGGAAAATGCAAATTGAAATTCCAGTAAAATTCTGGTGATGAATTGATGGCACTCTCGAATAATTCGCGAAATTTTTGCAAAATTGTTTTGATCATAAATAATTTCTACTCGAGAAGAATTCGCGAAAAGATCAATCAAGCTTTGTAACGAAACGAGAAGAATTTGCGAAAAAGATCAATCAGGCTCTGTAACGAAACGAAATGAAACGGAACAAAACTAGATGAACCGAAGCGAGGCGAAATGAAACTTGAATGGGCTCTGAAATTGATTTCTGCTGAAAGCCAAGTGATCGTGAAGCGAAATGAAACGAAACACAAAGCAAAAACATTCGCAAACAAAATCAGTTCGTGTGAAATTCAGAAATGATTGCTGGTCACTGCCAACTATATCATTCCAACAATCCTCCAGAATGTAGACAGACACTGTTGATCTACGTTGTAGATTAATATGGCATTCAACAAAATTAAACCAATGTGCAGAATTGAATAAACAAGTAAATGAGATACACGAATAGTAGCAGACAAATATTCATTCAAGATCATACAATCATTCAGAATAATATGTGCATAACAGCTACAATATTATCTATTGATCTTCTGATTTTAAGCACTATGTGATAGATCCACACAGTGCATTGGCATGAGAGAAATACAATTCTCCCACGAATAGTGTCTCGCTTACTAGCGGACTTCTAGATTTGCTGATCCTCTTACAAAATTGTCTCGCTCACAGGTGGACATGTATTCTGTATATTTTCGTCTTACTGTTTTATGCATCAAGCAGAAAGTATATAGTTCGTGAACTTTTTCGTGTCGCCTCGTGTAACTTCCCTGATCAGAAAGATTAAACATCTATAACTAATCATGGATTTCAAGAGTGGCAGATTAACTACGTCGTAAAGTACTTCTGCTGATGTCACGATATATGATCAAAATATATGTACCTCATGGTACTTGGTTGATCTTCTTGGTCCTTTGTGGAGCACGAATGATTTTGTGTCGCAAAACAATTTCGTGTCATGTATCGAGAAATTGTTCGCGAACATTTTTGCTTCGTGTGTCTTCTGTGTCAAAATGAGGGTGGAAAGCTAGCAAAGCTTTGGCAATTGAAACGTTTTGTTTCTTCAGAAGTTGCATCTTGTACCTCGGCCAAGGAGGCTTGAAACTCCTTAAAGGGGATTTATGAATCCAAGAATACCTCTAGAGTGCTTATGCTAAGGAATAGAGTTCTTCAAAGCATTAGAGGTAGTGATGAGAGTGCTCAAGAGTATGTCTTGAGGATAAAATCTCTCAATAAAGAACTTTCCATCATAAGTGAGAGTATCCAAGATGATGAGCTTGTGCAAATCATCTTAGATGGTCTTGGAGATGAGTTCTCCAATCTAGTTCAAAGCTTTGCAATTCAAGATTCTCTACCTTCTATTGACAAGATCCATAGTGTGCTTGTAGCCAAGGAGAGTAGAATCCTTCATGTCAATCAAAGGATTGGTTCCTTGAAGATTCATGATGGAGATGAGAAGGCCAACTTCTCAAGTAAAGGCAAGGCAAAGTCTAAGAAGAAGATCGAACACAAGGAGACCAAGAGTGATGATCAACCATTATGCTTTGAAGGTGGAAAGAAGAACAAGGCCAAACTCAAGTGCTTCTTTTGTGGAAAGAAGGGGCACTTTGCATCCGAGTGCTACAAGAAGAAGAATGCACAAGGAGAGATCAAACAAGACAACCTCACCCTTGAGGAAGAGGAGATGAAGTGGATTCATCCTTGATGGCATCTACATCAACATCCAAGAGCTACCCCAATGACACATGGTGGATTGATAGTGGGGCTAGCTCCCACATGACATTCCAAAAGGATTTTTTCTCAACTTTGGTACCTTTTGTAGGTTGTAAAAAGTCTACTCTAACAGCAAGCGATCAAGAATGTAGAATAGATGGAGTGGGAAGTATTCACTTAAGTATTTGATCCTCTAAAAGAGTAGATCTTCAAAATGTACTCTATGTTCCTACAGTCACTAAGAGTTTGCTAAGTGTAGGACAATTTATGGATGATGGTTTAGATGTCCATTTTAAGCAAGGTGTTTGCTCCATAATGATGAATGATACTTGCATTGTAAAAGGATTGAAGCAAGGCAGGCTTTTCAAGCTAGATGCTAATGTTTTTCTTGGAAGTGTGAACATGGTTAAGGAGGAGCTCAATCAAGTGGAGCTTTGGCATAAGAGGTTGGTCCATCCCAACTTCATCAATGGAAATGCTATGCACCAAGGATCTTGCTCTCGGCCTTCCAAAGACACTCTCAAAGTGTGGAAAAAGTTGTGAAGCTTGTAGCCTTTCAAAGGCACACAAGCTACCTTTTGTTAACTCTTCCACTAGATCTACTAAAGCATTAGATCTCATTCATAGTAATGTGCACCCTTTTTCTCAAGAATCTAATGGAGTTTCATTAATGTATGTAGCTTTTATTGATGATTACTCTAGATACACTTGGATTGAACTTTTGGATTCCAATAGTAAAGCGTTTGAGTCTTTTGTAAAGTTTAAAACTCTAGTTGAGAATCAACTTGATGCTAAAGTAAAAGTACTGAGAAGTGATAATGGTGGAGAGTATATCTCCACTAAGATGATATAGTTTTGTAAATCCAATGGTATTAAAAGAGAGCTTACATGTACTTATAGTCCTCAACAAAATGGTATAGCCGAGAGGATGAATAGAACTCTTTGTGAGTGTGCAAAGGCTTTAAGGCTAGATTCATCTCTATCTAAGTCTTTTTGGGGAGAGGCTATTATTTGTGCAACTTATTTATGTAATAGATTGCCATGTAAGCCCATTGGAGTCATAACATCTTATGAGGCTCTATTTGGTAAGAAACCAAATCTCAAAGATCTTAGAATCTTTGGATCTACTTGCTATGTTTTTCAAGCATTAGATACAAGAAAAAAGGATGATCCTACATCCATAAAGGGAATCTTTGTTGGTTATGCTGAAAATAGCAAAGGATATAGAGTCTATAATCCTATCACTAAAAAAAATTTAGTGGGTAGAGATGTTACATTTGATGAAGGTAACTACTACAAGTTGAATGAAAGTGCTTCTAATTTTTGCATCTTATTTTTGTGTGTCGTACCTTTTGTTCCATTGTTAGTATGATTCTAATGATTTTTTGTATTTCATATGCACATATTAGTTGTGTACTTTATGGCGCGAAGAGATTGTAACCCTTCGCTTTATTGAGAGCATGCAACTATTGTTGATGGTGCTCTATTGAGTATTGAGAATGATTTATGGACCCATTATTATCTAATTCTGAGTGGTCCAAACCAATACGAGGTAGCAGTGAAAAGAGCTCTGCTTTTTGTCCAGAAGGAGTTGTGGTGGATCTGCTATTGGGAATTGGGTGCAAGAAAGTGTGGAGTACACTTGTTTGGATTGGATTCAAATGACAAATGCATAGACTAGGTAAAGGAAAATCGAGGTAATCTTACAAATTTTGTGACTTGTGTTTGATTCTTTCGAGTCTAAAGCATCATGTACTTCTTCATTTTAAAATAATGCAAATTTGTTTTTTGCAGGGTTGGTAGACAGTGAAGTTAGTATGCTTGAGGTTGCGAGAATTCCATCATTTAGATGTGCCTTCATATGCAAGTTGTAAACAAAATAAAAAAAATGTTCCATTGTTTGTCTTGCATGTGTGACCACCCTTTCGATGCACCTTTGTATGGAAGGCATATTTAGCAGAAATATTCGGTCTCTTTCTTATTCTTGCATGCATCCCTTGACTCTCAACCTGCACGATGCACCAACATCATAACCATCAACAACCAATACATCCAATTTTTTTAATTGTTGTCATAGCTCTACTCACGTTACACATTTCAGTATGTCACAAAATCACACAAGTTACTTGGCGTTGTTGCAATCAAAATCAAGGATCTCCAAATTAGTAGCATGCCACGTGCTATGATTTTGAGGAATGTCTACACAATGAAACTCGCACAACTCGCGAATAATTTACTTGCAAAATGTCAAAACCCAATCTTTTAGATTCCATTGGAATTTGGCATTGTATCTATCATGATTAGATATGGTATTCATTATAATATGATACTATATTCTTTTAGATTCTACTGGAATTTGATATTGTATCTATCAAAATTTGCCACTTTAGATTATAAGGTGCCAAATGTTGAAATTTTTTTGTAATCCATTCCTATAATGAGGACCTACAAAAAAAACCTACAAAAATACTCAAGCTTTTTACATAATCTGCAGTTTCTACACAATTTGGGTTGAAATCTATTTTTGACTTTGAAAATCAAAAAACCACTCAACTTTGGCTTGGAATAACAAATTGAATCGACTTGAAGTATTAGATCCCTGGGTCAAAATCCAAAATTCGATGCATGTGTCTATTTCTACCCAACATCTATTTCAACCCATGTGTCTATTTCGACCCAAGTCGCGATCCTATTTTGACCCAAAGGACTGCTGGCTATTGTATGTGAGGTTGAAAAATGTCGAAATTTAAGATCCAAACTAATCTTGAACGTAGATCTAGGCACAATAGACGATGCACAAAAATCAATCTTACATTTGTAGACAACTGTACACATAGAATTGACAATTTGATCAAGATGTACTCAAAATAACTTGATAGAAATAAAAGCAAATCAAAACATGAATTCATCTGAAGTAATTCTCTGCAAACATGCCATACAACAACAAAATATCATTTATTACCACTCTCCAATAGAGATTGATTAAGCGTACAACATGTATTCTCCTCACAAGTAGAAGAGAACCACAAATAACAAGTTAAAATTGACTCCAAAGCATCCAAAGCAGAAATACGTCTTACTTAATAAACCTATTTCCAACGTAGACAAAGCTATATATAGCTGTGAATGAAGACTCTTTTTTCTCCAAATGGATGAGTTTATGTTAAGATGCCGTAGGAATCTAGTGCAGAATGTAGATCACACATCAATCAATTACCATTGCCACTCATAGGCTGTCAAGATGACACAACAAAAATTAATAGATTTCAAAGAGAAAATTGTACATATATCAAAAGCCCCCAACATGCATGGGCTTGACAAGTGTCAACACACTAAAATAGGCACATGTTTGACTAATAGGCCCAACATGGGCTAAAATACTGACAAACCCAGGACATGCTCCTGAGTATAGCATAAACCGTTAAAAATATATTGTACAGGTTAATTTTTCCTACGTGTGGCTACTCGGCTAACCCATGGCCGAGTCGATGGTGGGTCAAGTCCCGGTAACAACCAAATACAGTAAATCTAATTAACTGCACACTAATTACAGTCTCACATTTGAAGCTTATATTAATGAATCGGATCAGACCTGATTTCCAACACTCTCCCTTAAGCTCAAATGTGATAGGACTAAAGAAATATACTGCAGCAACGTCAGGAGTGTCCAAAAGATGTTATCATATCCCTGCTACTCTATACTTGATTCACACTCAAGCACTTTGACAAACCACCAGGTTTGACTCACAAAGTATCATGTACACACAATGCTCATACATAGAGTCTACCACATTCTCGACCAACTGACTTGTCCCCATCCAACTTGACCACAAGTGGACCACGTGAGTGACATGGCTCAAACTGAGGAAATCCCACTATCGCCATCCTCCATCTAGCTAGGCTGACATCCTATCAAACACTTACAAGCACAGACCTGTAAAGCTTACATAAATGAGCGACTGAGAAAATCTTACTGTCACCATAAGACTATACCCTCATCAGATAGACAACTAGCAGACATAATGACAAGTCAATGAGCACATCAAATGATTGCTTTGTTTCTGACGTAGCAAATGCACAAACGCATACAACTCTGACACAGATCTATACCCCATGACAAGGTAACATGCAAACACTCATTCATGCAAACCAACACGAATACGTCAAATACATGACCAGGCTTGCGCAAACTATGGTATCATGTTGTACCAGCACCTATCATCTCCATGCTCCAAGCACAAGAGTCTACCAAGGACTCAATGAATGAATATACACAAACCTCACCATAGGCTATACTGTTGGATTTATTCCTCTACTCTCTAAATCCCATGTTCCATTCATATTACTGCAGTTTTACACACATTGTCGGATAGTCCACTTCCTGTACTATGCAACTATTTAGAAAATGACAACAACAACCATGATCTACTCCAGACGGCGCAACGGCTCCATGCCACTTTCCTGTACATGCATATGCACAACTGCAAATTGTATATAGTTGATCATTGTAATCAATTAATTATGCCAATTGATGCCAAACGAGATAGGCTGATTCCATATACGCTCAAGCGCCCATAGACGCCGAAAAGACAGCTTATCAAAGATAGACATAGTAGATGCTTTCAAGCATTGATTCTTTCCTTTCAAACTGATTGTCAGAATAAACTCGTAGCTGTTACAGATCGTAGTTAGCCTTGTGAGCACGCGATTTTGCTTGCTATTGTTTTATGCTCACCAGCATTATCTGACTTGTATTTCTATACATTCAATCTGAATAAGTTACTATCTGGTTTTGCGTTCAAATTTTGTCAGTGTTGCATGCTTTTCGCTTTTGGCTCTAGTTGATTTGTCTGACTATTTGCTCTTCCACTTCCGCATAAACGCACTTAAGCTCTATTCTATGTTCACCTACTGTCGTAGTAGTGCATGCACTGAGGGAATCAGTCGGCCACTACTTTTGTGCAGTAGTAGGATCATTCCGATTTGATTGTTTGACCTATCAATTCAAATCTATCTCAGATTCATTTCACTCATATTTCCCTGACATGGTATCAAAGCTATTATTATAGCTTGATAAACTTTTTACAAAACTTGGTTCTATCGTCTGATAGAACAATTGTTTTCTTGTTCTATAAATTGCATTAGATTTTCAATCTTGAGTCACTAATAGTTATCACTATCACTTAGACTAACTTCCACATGGATTCCCAAGGGAAAGCCAGTCCCATCGTGGACAAGCTTGATGGATCCGACTACCATCTGTGGAAATTTAAGGTGAAGACTGTGCTAATGGCTAAGGAGTTGTATGATGTTGTCATATGTGCAGAGGTATGACCCGAAGCAGACGACGCTGCAATCTCTCGATGGAAGCTGAAGGATGAAAAAGCTTTCACGCTGATCATCCTCAACATCTCAAACACACAAATTGGCCATGTATTTGAAGCGCAGACCTCCAAGGAAGTTTGGGACATCTTGAGCACCCTGTAAGAAGTGCGCGACGTAGCTTCCAAGCTTCATCTCAGGAGAAAATTCTTCTCCCTCAAGATGCCGAATGGTGATTCATTACATAATCACATCAACCAGTTCCAGAACCTACTATAGCAAATGGCCGCTGTCAGATCTGTATATTTTGAGAAAGGCCACATCTATGGCAATAGATTTGTTGAGAACATTGTCATATGTTGTTTTCTTCTTCGTCAAACCCATGTATGTACCTAGCTAGGTCATGCTCCAATGTACATGCAAAATAGGTTCATTATACTTTGTAATGTCATTGAGTATTCAGCATAGTTAAGGGTCAAAAGTCCAGATCAAATTTGCTTTCTTTTTCTTGGATACCAAGGTAATCAACCCTTCTAATATGTGCTTTGAAATTGTCCCATCTTCTTGGATGTCAATCAAAATATGTAAAATATCCAATCTGATAAAGGCCTTACACACTTTATACTACATTCTATTCTTGTTGTTTAGCGAATATTGTAGTGCTTTCAAGTTGAGAATCCAAAATGTTTCAATGCTTATCACTGACACGATGATGTTTGATCAATAACATGTTGCAACTATAATTGTTGTTGATCCCTTGTTGCATCCAAATGTGGTAGAATGGAACTAGAGCATAATCTTGGTAGGATGAAAACACACATTTCCACCATCACACAGTAAGAGAGCGAATCACGACATCAAAGAGTGTCACATCCGCATCTACAACGAGGCAAAGGAGCAACAACAACAATAGCCTAACTCCACCAATGTGATGGAATTCAAGGAGCATATCTCTAATGACGACAACCACCAGAATTGTTAATGGCTTACAACAATATCTATGAAGACTATGACAGCTGGTACCTGGATAGTGGCGCAACCTAACACATGACACCCCGACGGGAGTGGTTTACTGAATACGAAGCTAATACCAGAGATCAATTCATCTATCTCGGAGATTCAAGCACCATCTGCATTGAAGGCAAATGAACAATTGATATTATGTTCAAGAATACTCTTTCTATTGTTGTTCTGAATGTTCTTCACATACCTCAGTTGTCTAAGAACCTGTTGTCAATTTCCAAGATAACTGATGAAGGCTACACTGTTACTTTCTCATCTGAATAGTGTACAATCTTTGATAAAGATACTACTCTGAGTACCTGCACTAGAGTCAAAAATTTATATGTATTATCTGACTCAGTTGCATTAGCTAGTAGTTGAAATGAAAATGTAAATGATCATGCTATACTATGGCATAGTCGATTTGGACACATGAATACAAGATCACTTTATTACATGCATTGTAATAATTTAGTAGATAGATTGTATTTTCTCTTTCATTAGATATGAAATCTTTTTTCTGTGAATCTTGCATCT
Source organism: Diphasiastrum complanatum (assembly GCA_029204225.1). Taxonomy (NCBI): domain Eukaryota; kingdom Viridiplantae; phylum Streptophyta; class Lycopodiopsida; order Lycopodiales; family Lycopodiaceae; genus Diphasiastrum; species Diphasiastrum complanatum. Next base: position 56,170 of record MU832666.1, on the reverse strand, counting down.
ATGGCAAACACTCTAGAAGCAGATTTCCCAAATCACATTCCATCAAAACAAAATATGTATTATCTTGTACATAGCGACCTTTGTGGTCCAATGGCAACTCCTCCTTAGGAGATGCAATTTATTTTATCACCTACATTGATGATTATTTTAGATGGTCTACAGTCATGTTCATTAAGCACAAATCAGAAGTCTTTGAATGCTTCAAGGGATTCAAGGCCATGTGTTACGTCCATGTCTTGTATAAAGGAATCGAAATAATTTCTAACGTGGATAGCCGGTCACTCCAGATGTATATGGTTATTGGTTATGCCTCGTCATTCCGAGCTTGGCCTGTGTTTGCTTGGACATACAAGGATCTCAAAAGTATTCCTACCTCGGTTATTGAGCATACGATACCCTTAATGTCTGATGCAGTTTCAAAGGTCACAAAATTTTATCGCTGTAATCCAAATGTTATTAAACTTATAAAGAAAGAGCTACAAAGACAACTTGAAGCCGACTTTATTTACGAAATCGAACATACAGTGTGGGTTTTACCAATTGTCATTGTTCCTAAGAAGAATGGAAAGATGAGAATTTGTGTGAACCTCAAAGCTTTGAACAAAGTGACACGGAAGGATCACTTTCCGATACCCTTTACTGAAAGCATTTTGGACCGTCTTGTTGGAGCAGAAGCATGTAGTTTTTTGGATGGATTTAATGGTTACAACCAAGTCAAGATCACACCTGCAGATCGTCATAAAACAACTTTTGCGACAGAATGAGAAACTTATGCTTATAAAGTGATGTCATTTGGACTTTGTAATGCACCTAGTTCATTTCAACGAGTCATGCAGTTTGCCTTTAAGGACTACTTGCAGAAATTCTTTGAAATCTACTTGGATGATCTCGGACTCCATAGTGCGGATACAGACCATCTGGATTGTTTAGAAAAAGTATTTGAACATTGTCGTAAGTACCAAATCTCCTTAAATCTAGAAAAATGTCAAATTTGGGTCACTCATGGAGTTGTCCTTGGACATGTGATATCAAGACATGGCATTGCTACGGATTATTCCAAAATCAAAGTCATCGTCGAGTTATCGCCGCTTGGAACGATTCGAGGAGTCTATGTCTTTATGGGCCATGCAAATTACTATCGGATATTTATTCTATTCTTTGAAGAGTTAGCAAGACCTATATATAAGTTGACTATTGTACCAATTTGGACAGTAGAGCTGGAAGCATTTGAGAAATTAAAGAAAGCTTTAGCTTCTGCACCAATACTACGAGCACCAATTTGGACAATTGAGTTCCATGTTCATACTAATGCATCAAAATATGCCATTGGATCAGTTCTGACGCAACCAGGTGAATATAAGAAGAATTATCCTATCAGGTTTGCAAGCAGACAACATACAGATCCTGAGAAGAATTATTCGACAATCATATGCGAAGCATTGGCCATGATTTTCTCTGTTAAGAAGTTTTGACATTATCTATTGGCAACACATTTTGCATTTTATATTGATTATCAGCCGTTACTTTATTTGGTGAACAATACATGTAACACGGGGCGTATTGCAAGATGGCTACTTTTATTGACCGAGTTCGATTTTTGAGTTGTGGTTCGAAAGGGTAAACAACACTATCTGGCTGATCATGTTTCAAGGATTGAATCAGCACCAGTTAATACTGAAGTAGATGATGAACTACCAGACGCTATGTTGTTCTATGTTGAAGCAGTACCTGAGTGGGCAGCCAATATTGTTGAATACCTTACGCTAGGCCAACCTAATGATTCATTGACAAAAGTACAAAAGAGACAATTGATTCTTAAGGCACAACCTTATCAATTGATTGTCGAACAATTGTATCACTGAGGAATGAATGATATTTTGCGAAGATGTGTTTTGTCGCATGAAGTACCTGAACTTATCATGTTTTCACATGATGGAATGAGCGGAGGACATTTTTCAACAGATATCAGTATTCGCAAACTTTTACAATCAGGATGTTGGTGGCCTACACTTCATAAAGATCATAGAAGATTATATTTAGTCATGTGACATTTGTCAACGAGCACGTCGTCCTACATGACAGAATTATGAACCCTTACATCCAATTTTATCACAAGCACCATTCGAGAAATGGGGCCTTGACTGTGTTGGTCGTATTCATCCTACGACACGAGGGTCTCAAGCCAAATTTATCATTGTTGCAACTAATTATATGACCAAATGGGTTGAAGAAAAAGTAGTTCGAGTTGTAGATGCAAAATCAATGGCTAATTTCCTCTATGAAAACGTCATTACTAGATTTGGATGTCCTATCAAGTTCGTAAGTGATCATGAAACACATTTTGTGAATGAAATGATAAAGTGTCTATTGGAAGACTTTTTTTGTTATTCATCGCTTTAGTACTCCTTATTATCCGAGGGGTAATGGTTAAGCTGAATCTTCCAATAAGATTCTCTGCAACATTATGACGAAAAAAGTCGAAGCAAGTCATTCTGATTGGGAACATAAGCTTTATTCAATATTATGGACATTCAGAACAGCTTACAAAGGTAGTACGAATCAAACGCCATTCCAACTTGTCTACGATCAAGATGTTGTTATGCCAATTGAATTTTTGGTACCATCCCTATGCATAGCGGCAACGGAATAGTTGGATGATGTGAAATTCTTACAGATGTGTCATGTGACTTTGCATAAACTATGTGAAACCAGATTGATGGCAGTTCATGCATTAGCAGCAGAGAAAGCCCATCATAAGCCATGGCACGATCGCCGACTACACAAAAAGAATCTGAAGGAAGGAGATCTAGCACTAATGTACAAAATGAAGCTAATTAAAGGAAAATTGAAGTTTATAGGTGAAGGTCCGTACAAAGTTAAAGAAATAAGGCGAAGGATGGTCTTAGGCGAATGTTAAACCTTCGCCCGATCTTCAGAAGGTTCGTCAGACTGCTATTTTGGTCTAGAACCTTCGCCGAGATTTTTGGAAGCTAAATTCACAGTGCTGATCATGCTTGTAGATTTTTGTCCAGAACTGATCAACCAAACTAGTACTTTGTCTAATGGACCCTCCAAATTCACCTACAAGGATGAATTCGATTCATTTCTGACTTGTGCTAGCGGAGCTCTTGAAAACATTTCGCGACCAGAACTTTTTCAAACTTTCCTACAACTATCTGATACACTCTTGTGCCTTACTTTCAATCTTCACCTTCTTGTTATGATACCATACTTGGAGGACAAAATTCGTGGGTTCAATGTCGATTCCTTATTGTCTATCTACGAGGAAGCACCGACCGAGTCATCCCACCAGGCCTCAAGCTCACACAGTCGCCATCGTGTGCGCAGCAAAGTTGTTATACCTGACTCGCCTCCCTTGTCACATTGTCAGACTAGGCAAACCTCTTCAGTTGCGCTTCCACCTCCTGCTGCAATTCGCACTGAGCTACCCATCCCCCAGTCCATCGATGCTTCCCTCGCCTCTGTTTCCACATAGGGTCAGTTTGTGACCATTGGATCCACCATTCCAATCACAGCTGTCCAGGCTGCCACATCCCCCACAAACTCGAGCGATTTCACCAAATATCCAGGCTTTCGTGGACATGTTCGATGATTCCGACCCCCTTGGAGCTTCCGGAATTTTTGAGATGCTTAAAGATTCTTAGGTAGATTTCCTTCCATTGTTCACCCCCCTTGAGAAGATCAACCTATTGAGGAGAAAATCTAGAGCCAAAGATGCCTAGATAAGCCAAAGAAGCCAAGAACCAAGAGAAGAAGAAAGCAAACCTAGAAAACACCAAAAACAAAAGAAGAAATGATAATGAATCACACATCTAGATCTAAGCCATTCCACATTTAGACCCCACACTAAGTTTGACAACCTTAGTTGGCTTAGATCCCCACTCCTATCTCTTCGTTTACTCTCTCCCCATTGGATCAGAACCTGATACTGTTGGATTTATTCCTCTACTCTCCTAAATCCCATGTTAATCTAACTCCGTTTATATTGCTGCAGTTTCACACATATTGTCGCATAATCTACTGAAATACTCTATTATCGAAGACAAGAAAGAGAGTGGCAGTTTGACTTGTCAAAGTTGGTCAAACTATCGGGGAAGCCCGACTTGGCCGACTTATCAAGGAGTCTAACTTATTGACTCAACTGACCATTGTCGAGGACCTTCAAACAACTATCTTGACTCCATTGACTATCAGCAGCAACATGCTCAACTCCAAATAGTCGAAGCCTTCTCACATCCACTTCTTGTATTGTTTGGACAATGACAATAGCAGCCATGATTTACTCCAGATGACGCAATGGCTCCACACCACCTTCTTGTACATACATATGCACAAATGTAATTGTATATAGTTGATCACTATAATCAATTAATAATGCTAATGCCACAAGATAGGCTGATTGTATATACGCTCGAGTGCTCATAGATGCCAAGATGACAGCTTACCAGAGACAGACATAGTAGATGCTTTCAAGCATTGATTCTTTCTTTCAGACTGATTGTCAGAATAAGCTCATAGCTATTATAGATCGTAGTTAGCCTTGTGGGCACGTGTTTCCACCCACTATTGTTTTGTGCTCACCAACATCATCTGACTTGTATTTTTATACATTCAATCTGAATAAATTATTGTTTGGTTTTGTGTTTAGATTTCCACAAAGTTGCATGCTTTCCGCTTTCTGTTTGACTCTCTAATTGATTTGTCAAACTGTCTGCTCTTCTGTTTCCGCATACACACATTTAAGCTCTATTTTGTGTTTGCCTACTATTGTAGTCATGCACACACAGAGGGAATTAGTAGACCATTGCTTTCGCACAGTAGTAGGATCATTCTGATCCGATTGTTCGACCTATCAATCCATCCTCACAGATTCTTCTCTCTCATATATCCCCAACATGGTATCAGAGCTATTATTATTATAGCTTGGTAAGCTTTCTACAGAACTCGGTGGCACTTTTCGGGATTCAACGAAATTCCAAACCTTTGACAGCGAATGAACACTTGTTCAAGGGCATCGAAATGCTTATTCTCAGATGAATGTACAAGATCATCAAGATAAATCTCTAGATGCTTGTGTAACAGATCCTTGAAAGCTCGTTGCACACTCTTTGGAATGTCGATGGGGCATTGCATAGATCAAATGGCATAACAATATATGCAAACGTGCCAAACTCTGTAACAAACGCCATTTATATCGTGTGCTAGATATTTAAAGTATGAACAATGGCAAGGAGTTCAAATTCACAAGTGGTACCTCTTATGGGATGTCAGATAATGCGTTGCGCTCTGTCATGGATTCCTATGTTAAGCTAGATAGAGTCAATCTCTCGACCGCAGGCTACTGCTGCTAACAGAGATCTATCCTCTTCCAAGTCTTTAGACATACACTGCCTATCTAATATTGTTTTTCATACATTGATTGAAGTGAGCCTATGTGCGAAAAACATAATAACAGCTGAATGTGTAATGATAGTGAACAAGCATAAAGCATTCAAGATTATACACAAGGGGGAAGATGTGTATGCCAAAAAAACATTTACAACTCACTTAATAAAGTATGAGAAAGTGGATATAGATAGAACTGGGTCAAATCTAGGTACAGGAGACCAGGCGGGTTGCTTTTCCGTATGTTTTGGTTTTTAGAGTTTTTTTCATTTTTTTGGTGGCTTTTGTTCAAATTTTGAAAATCGGATGAGAAGTAACCTTCGCCCTTCAAACTGTAGCTTCACTGCATCATGACAGTACTCTCTGCAAGTCGGCGAAGGTTGGTTTTAAGGGAACAAAAATTTATCAATGTTTGATGAAGATTTTGTCCCTTTTGTCACCAAAATAGCGGAAATGAATGATTTTTATTGATTTCTCTGATTTCTTTAGTGAAGGATTATAAAACGGCCCCCAAATAGACTGCCAATCTAGAGAAATGCTAACGGAAGTCGGTCTATGCCACAATTACAGCTCAAGCTCCATTGGATATGGAGTCGAAAATACAGCGTTCATGATCACAGGCACTTTCAGTGGCAATCGACAAGGCAAATTCCTAACGGTCTACTGACAATAACGAACCAGTGACACCGATAAAATAGCAGCAAGAGGGGAATAAGTTCAGTGTTTCCCTTAGTGTAGCATTGGCTTTAGAAATGTCAGGCTAGCTTGTCAGCCCTCACTAACAATCTACGGCAACCTATCAAACTAGCTCCTCTCCTCAATCGGGTTACGAAGTCAATGTGAGAAAATACACTCCTTTATCCCACTATTTAGAGTTTAGGGTTTGTCACAAATGTCAATCTACATTTCTAGTTCATAGGTTCTACATTAGGACTTGTGACACAAAGAGATTATGGAATATGGACAGCTGCAGAGCATTGAATCTATTTCCCATCAAGTAATTTGCTCCCAATATTGGCCACAAATCTCACTCAATGATTTATCCTTAGAACATTGATTTCACAGGTCTTAAGGCCTTTCTAATCAACGATTTCAGGGTATGAAATGTTATCAAAACCATTGGAGACAAGGTTTGAAATGGGCCGCTCACATGCTTCTTTTGTCATCAGGGTCCCGCAGATAAAAAGAATGGGACACAAGTAGGGATAGATTGGTGGGTCCTCAGGCTGCAGGTTAATCTGTGAAGTGGCCGTAGGTGGGACGCAAATAGCAGGAAGGAGAGAGGGCGTGGCCAGGCAGCGAGGGTCTGCTACAGCTACAGGTTAGGAAGGGCCGCAGACAGGGCAGATGGGCGAACCCGCAGGCAGATAGAGGGCGTAGGACAGGAGCCCTAGGCAGGGAGTGAAGAAGATGAACGCTGATCAGGTAAGGGAAATAATGGGCACACAAGCAGGGCAAGCGCAACACAGATCTAAAGTAGTTTGCATTTGGCAATAATTTCTAACCATTGCAACAGAATGTTGCAAAACAGATCCTCAAGATAGGCAAGAGAAACACCTATCTCTTAGAAGGAAAGTGATTCTTCAATGATTTAGACCAGATTTCCTAAATATCCACATGGTTATTCATACACTCAGGTTTAAATGGTAATGAGTGACTGAAAACTCAGATTTGCAGGAGTTCAGACCTCTCACAGAGATGGAAGGCTCAAGGCTCACACTTTCAAGCATTCTTCAAGCAGATTTGAAAGCGCATGTGGCTCACTATGTATAGATTCACAGATTTGATTGGCTAATGAAATACAAACCACTGATTAACCAGGATACAGAATGGGTTTAGATCCAATAACCTACTGACAAATGGAACAATATGGTAGATGTATGAGAAACCAACAATTACCAGGTTACAGAATGGCTTATGATTCACTTCACACACAAAACAACAATATTACTAGCAAGCTTCAGTAGTTTAAAAAAACTCTATCACAACAGTAAACAAGACACAAATAATTCTTAGATTTCTGAGACTAAAAAAAAACACAATCAATTACAATTAGAATCTCAAGAAAATGATTCAAACAATTGTAAGGCAGAGAGAGAGCAATCTTTCAAGCCTCAGATCCTTGTAAATGAGGCAGCAAAACTTCTCACAATTCCAAAACCTACAACCACCGGGTTAGAGGCAGCAAAGACAAATAACACCAAATCTGATTTCACAAATGAAATGGTGAAAACACAATGCTAAAGAGTAAGAAGCAAATCAATAACAATGAAAATGAACAGAGTTTAAAGTGGAAGGCACCCAACAATCATCTGCCTCTTCTCCTTTCCTCCTCCTTGTCTTTGTGGGATTGAGCACAAATTGGAAGTGGAGGAGATGGGAGGCACCAAGCAAAACAACTTCTACTCCTTCCCTTTCTCCCCAAGCTTCTCCACACTAGTTCTCTCTCTCTCTCTCTCTCTCTCTCTCTCTCTCTCTCTCAAATGAACAATGAACAATGGATCTTGTTACGTAGAGGCTGGCTCTCTGTAATGCTACGGAGGGCTGGGATCCAAAAAGGTGCACCTCTTCATGAATGGGCACCAATAGGGGCTTTTAGTAGTTGGGCCCAAACTTAAGGGCTGAGTCCTTAAACTGCTTTTAAACCACTAAAGTGGCCTATGGTGAATAAAGTTGTAATTTAACTGGTTTTTAAGATGAATTGGCACCTCCCAGCCCCGAAAAACCCGAGAACTAGGGGCATAGGCCTCTTAAATAAATTTAAGTCCAGTGTAAATCAATAAATAGATAGAGTTTCAATAAAAGTGCAACCGGCCATAATGGGCCATTTATGCATCAATTTTAAGCAGTTTCGCATCGGCGTAATAGCGCGTGGCGATGATTTTTCATCAAAAATAACTTGAAAATGGGTCTTTTTCCCGGCAAATATTTAGATGTGATTTGTATGGCTTCCCCTACTCAACAATCAAAACAACGTTCAAGCATTCGATAGAACAATTATTTTCTTGTTCTATAAATTAAATTGGATTTTCATTTTTAAGTCACTGATAGTTATCACTATCACTTAAACTAACTTTCACATGGACACCCAAGGGTAAGCCAGTCCCATTATGGACAAGCTTGATGGATTCAATTACTATTTGTGAAAATTTAAAATGAAAATTGTGCTAATGGCTTGTATGGTGTTGTTATTGGTGCAGAGGCAAGACTTGAAGCAGATAATGCTGCAATCTTCCGATGGACGCTGAAGGATGGCAAAGCTTTCGCACTTATCATCCTCAAAATATCAAACACACAAATCGGCCATGTGTTTGAAGCTCAGAACACAAAAGAATTCTGGGACATCTTGAGCACCCTATATGAAGTGCATGACGTAGCTTCCAAGCTACATCTCAAGAGAATATTCTTCTCCCTCAAGATGACAAGCGGTGATTCCCTAAATAATCACATCAACTAGTTCAAGAACCTGCTACAACAAATGGCCACTGTCGGATCTGTCATAGATGATCAAGACGCAATAATGATACTGCTTTCAAACTTGCCAATATTGTATGATAACAGGGTGATGATGATCACCACATCCAATTGAAAATTGGTAGAGTTTCCACCTTCTTGATTGAACATCAAAAATGAATTACACAGCATCCCTATTTATAGTGAATTCTAGGGCCCTTGGCTTCAAAGCCTATTAGCCAATTCCTACCTCCCTCATTATTTTTAAATTTGAATTTGAATTTGAATTTGAGAAGGAACCCACTTTTATTCACTAACTTGACTATTAGACCCTGCGACATTTTATTCCAACAAATTGGCCTAAAGTCCTTTTATTAACTTCTAATTAATCTTGGCGCCCTTGGCACCTCATTGGGATCACTTATTACCTCCCATTCTGTTGGATATTTATAAACCCTTGGTCACTGAGATGGATCACCTCAACATGGCCCAGTTTTATTACCGTGCGGCCATGACAAGTGCCCTACATGTTGACATGATGGAAATCTGGCAAACGCATGGCTTCCTCCAGAATATGCTCCACTATTATGGGCCGCGACCCATTTTGAACAAGCTACGGTGGCAAATGTTGGAGCACGTTGGCAAAGAACTGCATGCCATCAGAGTCACCCTCAATAAGGAGACCTACGACGACACAGCCCTACAAAGAGCAGTAGCCATTGGTGTGGGACCGCCAATCCAATAAAGAGGGGATAATGTTGTCCCTTATGTTAGCCCAACATTTGAATTTACTGTGGCATGTGTTTTGTAAGCCCACAAGTAAATTCAGATTAGGAAATCTTTATGCTTAGACCTTTTTCTATTCAAGTTTAACTATTACAAACAATCATTTGGGGTGGTTAAACTTAGAAAGTCTAAGTTTAAGATTTAATTCCTAAGTTAAATTAATTCTTAAGTTCAAGTTAAGTTTAATTCTAAGTTAGTGTAAGTGCACAAGTTAATTAGCTTTAAGTTTGGACTTAGTCCCATAAGAATGTTTAAGCTTAGGCCCACCACTCTTTCCATATATAGGAGTGGATTTGGGACTCCAACAACACTTGTATAAGCTATTGGATTAATAGAAACACTTTTGTGTAATCTTGTTTTGCCTACTTGTGTTCCCACTTGTGGATAGAATACTTGGTCGTAGGTACTCGAGCCCCACTAAGCTTTCCTCATTTGGTTAATTTATGTGAACGTTGTAATGGGATTATCTTTCATTTACTTTGCTTCCATTCCCTTGTGGAGTTAGTTTTAGATTAGCTCAGTATTGTTATTTACATTACACTAGGTGGGAGACTGCCATAGTGTAACTTAAGCATTCCTCCATTCTTAGTTCTCTTCTAGTTGGGAGACCGCCATAGAAGAACCCATAAACAAACAATAGGAAACTATGATTTGAGTGGATTGAACATAGAAAGAAGCTAAAAGTACAACAATGATTAAAGATCCAAAGAAGTCAAAAAGACAAGGCAAGGCTCCACAAAGGTTTGATGAGATGACAGCCATATGCAAGGGAGAGAAATAGTGGAATCTAAGACATGCGGTAGAGGCACAATTTAGGGCAATGATCAAGGAAGTGATTTTGATTAAGAAAACCGAAGCTTGGGACTTGGTCGATGACCTACCACAGGAAGAAAGGTAGTCGGATGAAAATGGGTGTTAAGGTGAAATATCAAGTAGATAGGAGTATTCAGTGGTACGAGCCCAGACTAGTTTGCAAAGAGATACAGCCAGGTCAAAAGGATTGATTATGTCGAAACGTTTGCCCCTGTTGTCAAGATAAGCTCACTCAGATTTCTGATTGCTTGGGGGAAACATGGAAATTGAGCAGATGGATGTGAAGACCACGTTTCTAAATGGTGACATAGAAGAAGAGCTACTCATGAAACAACCACCTGGCTTTGAGGATGGATCCAGCATTGTACGTGCATTAAAAAGATCTCTATATGGTCTAAACAATTTTTAGGATGTGGTATTTTTTTATGGAGAATGGATTCAGGAGATGCTATGTTGATACTAAAAAATATGTAAAAAATGTAAATGGGTTATTTCTTGTTGTTGCATTGTATGTGGATGATTCCTTGTAAAGACCACCAAAAAGATTACTAAGATGAGGATAAGAAGATCACAAATAGAGACTAGTGGGAGCCAAAAACTACCCATCCAACTAGAGATGTAAGCAACACCTCACCCCCGAGCCATGAGCAAGTGAATACTTGAAGAGAGGAGAGAAATTGACAACCTAGAGTCGAAAGCTTAGAATGGAGAAAGGAGAGTCCTTATACCCATATATATAAGGGTAAGAATAGAGGCCATCTACAACCGTAGGGGTTGACAAATGAAGCTATCTACACATTTGGATAATAATGGAGAAGGGGACTTGGAAGCAAAAAACCTAGGAGGAGGGCAAACTACTTGGTCTAAAACAAAACTAGACCATGATTAAACATTTAAGGCCTCCACCCACCAAGTACATGCGATTTAATGGGGAAGCAAATGGACCTACAATTGTGCATCTGAATCCCTTCTAAGCTGGCGGTGACCCTCCACTTAAACTTGAGGATGTTGCAAGTCTGAGCTTGTTGGAGCTCATTGACCATCTGCTAGATAGCCGAATCTACAGCTGGACTTCTGAGCTCGCTGAACCTGAGCTGGCTAAATGAACTTGGTGTCGAAGCTCGTTGACCGTTTGCTAGATAGCCGAACCTACAGTTGGACGTCTGAAGATCTTCTGAGCTCGCTGAACCTGAGTTGGCTCAATGTACTTACTAATGAGCCATAAGTTGGGTGCTATATTATTCCATGGATATCATGTTCGCATTGTTTATGACGTTTTCAAGATTTTGAAGCTAAAGTCAATCTTTTCACATTCCATGCATAGTTTCTAGAAACTCTTAACATCGTACGGTGCATTAAAGGTTTTCAAACGATTGGGTCACTAAACCCAGTCTCTTTGAAACACAAGAGCGAACTGTGAAAGATTTCAACAAAGAAGTGAAGTACTTTTTGTGAAAGGTCATGTGTGAATCAATCCACTATCAATCCACCAAGGATCTAGATCTCCATCATTAGCAAGCATAGATGAAGACATCACAAAAGCATCATCATTTGCATCTTGAACATCCAAACCATCCTCATCAAGAGTAATATTACCTTGCTTGTCTCCTTGATCTCTCTTTTTCTTGTAGCACTCACTTGCAAAGTGTTCTTTGATGCCACAATAGAAGCACTTGAGCTTTGATCTATCCTTCTTTTTGCCACTTGAAGAAGCATCCACTTGATCTTGCTCATTAGACCACTTACTTTTGGTTTTGCCCTTGAATTTGCCCTTTGTGAACATAGCATCCTCTTGAAGTGTCGATGTAGATCCACCTCTTGTTGGAAGCCTATATTCCTCATTGATTAGGATCTCTTGAAGATCTATCAAACTTGGCAAAGTATTTTGAATAGCAATACTTTGAACAATGATAGCATGAGCATCCAACAAGCCATTAAGAATTACTTGAATAAGCTCTCCTTCCTTAATGATTTCATCAATGCAAGCCAATTCATCATTCAATGCTTTCATTCTCAAAACAAAAGTACTTGGACTTTCTTCATTCTTTTGCAAACAAGAAAAGATTTGCCTAGAAGTAGACTTGGATTCATAAAGCTTCTTCAATGAATTCCAAGCTTCCAAAGATGATGTGCACTTACCAACTTCCTTGAGAAGCAGATCTTCACCAAATCATTGATAGATATGATTTCCTCCTTCATAACCTGAAACACAAGCTCTGATACCATGTGAAAGATTTCAGATCATTATGATCCAATCTACTTGAATGATCTTTGGTTAGAAAGAGAAATATACTACCAATCTCACCAATGTATAAAAATCAGCATCTACACACACAATGAGATGCAAACACTAATAGAACTTGATCAAACTTGAATGAAATGATAAAAAACTGTTGCTTTCCGTACAAAAACAGCAAGCTATTATATTTCACACGTGTGGATCCGAAAATAGCAATAAATGACCATCTCACACATAGAATTGCAAGCAATCACCAAGATAGTGCACCAATGGATAGTAGAACCCAAGAGAACCATGTATAAGCATGAAATGAGATAGAGAAGAGAGAAAATTGCTCTCTCCATGAGTTACATCCTTTTATAACATGTCCAAACCCTATTTGGCCACTTGGCTTTCCCTCCAAAATGCAAGCCCTACTATTTTTGGGTCTAGAATCAATGTACCCAACTATTCAAATTTGAATCTACTCAAACTCGCATTCTAAATTTCCCACACTTTCAAAAAGTATTTATTCAAATGACATTTAGACAAATGAACTTTCAAAAGTCAATCTTTAAGCCTAAAACAAGTTTTGGCCTCAATATGCCAAATATGAAATTATAGCAAATACGATGAAACTAGTTGAACCTTTCACACGAGTCATCCACCAAATGTGGTTGAAATACACCACCTTGGTTAAGAGTCGCACTAGTCACACCCGTCGTCGAAAATGTCTAGCGAAATACCTAGGTCCGTCGGTCAGCAAAATACCAGCGCTCCACCAATCAGAGCGACGTGTATAACTTACACCCCACAAGCACTTCCATGGGTATGGATATGTTACGAGCAATTTTTCGCGCACTTCACGTAGGGTTGCTTGAAAGGATAGCCTTACCCATTGAGAATCACATGATTGCTTAAGCACAAATGCTTATGCACTAGAGCTTGTGCTTCATTGGGAGGCATGATCTTACCTTTCAAGGATCACCCCTTACCATTTAAAGACATTATCCGATAAGGCCAAGACATGCCCTTAGGAATTGTAGGACAAAGAGCAGTACTCTAAATTCTAGGGACAACTCTTCGAACTAAGGACAACACTGCTTAATCGTTAGATGATGTACATGTCTTAAAACCACATCAAACTTGGAACTTAGCCATCAAGGGCCATCAAGGAGCCGACTTGCATGAGGAAATCATGATCTAGCAATCAGATAATTGGGATTGAAAACATGAACCTTGAAAGGTCGTGGATCATTGAACCATAAGACTAGCACCCCTCCTTGCGTCGTACCTCTAAGGGTGTGGAAAACTCTCATCGACTAGGGATCACGGGGTAATAGAGAAGGCCCTCAGGATTGGATGTGGTGGTACCTCTGTTACTCACATAGGGCAACCACCATAAAAAGTGGTGCCCCTTGACCCTTTTAGGACTTTCTGGCGAGACCAATCCCCCATCCGAAAGACGTCTACTAACATTGGTGCATCTATTAGGAGCCAAAATCTTTTCAGGGAATGTTGCCCGCTAGACGCCTACTGCCGAGGGATTTTTCCCTATAAAATCCAAGATATATGACATAAAAAATCCTGCATAATTTTTGCCATGCCGGTTTTTGGGAAAAGATGCCGGTTTCATTCTTGAACTATGCCGGCTTTTCTGAACACTGGGGTGGGGAGGGGTGGGTGGGGGGGCGTGAGGAGAGAGAGGGAGAGAACGAGGGAAGGGGAGTAAGAGGGGGGCGCGTGGGAGTGAGAGAAGATAGAATGTGAGGAGGTGGGGGGTACGACCAGGGAAAAGAGTGGGGGCCGTGTGAGAGCAGCAGGCAGGCATCTGGGAAGAGACAGAGGGGTCCTTAGGTTTAGGGTAGTATTTTTTTTTAAATAGGTCCAAAAGTTAGGGTTATAAAATTTTGGCAAGGTGTCTTTTTAGGTTTTTGACACTTTTTTCTCTTTCTAATCTAATTGCGAGGGTAGGGTAGGGTTAGGGTTGTGCGAAGGTAGGGTTAGGTCAGTTCCTTTTTTTTTAATGCGCCTACAAAACTTCAAAATGAAGAAACTGAAATTCTTTTACAAAGAAACAAAACTTCACAAATGAGAAGTTGAAGTGCTTCTCTCTCACTTGAAAAATCCAAAAGAAAATTTTCAGAATTCTGGCTAGTCTAACCCATCTCCACTAATTTGATCATAACTTCCTCAATATTGATCCAAATCACACAAACTCAGTATCTTTGAAAAGCTAACAACAAGATCTATCATCATAAAAGATCAGATCAATGATTGAATGTGATTTGTTAGGTCAAATTAACAACAGAACAGGGCTGAAAGTTTTGAAAGAAGAAAATTAGCAAAACTAGAGCTAGAAAACAAGATTTGTCATAACTTTTTGGATACTAATCCAAATGACCTGCCATGTGGATCGGATCAAAGCCAAGAAAATGCTATAAAATGTTATGTAAAGAAACTTGAGATTAAAACTCAAACCAAATCTGAAAAATGAAAAAAAAGTGAAATGAAAATTCTAGTCACCTATTTTGACAGCTTTGGGGAAAAGTGCAATAACTTTTGCATCTCTTATCCAAATGCCTTGCAAATTGGTGCAAATGAAAGCTAAGACAAAGCTCTACAAAGGTAGAATAAAATTGAAATAAAAATGAAATTAAATTTTAAAAATTCATCTGAACAGACATGAAAAATTCAAAGTTATAAATTATCAAAAAGATAGCTACAAATGCAATAAACTTATCAAATCTAATGAAATTCACATAGAATCATCATGAATTTAGGATCTATGCTCTGATACCAAGAAATGTCATGTGCCAAATCCCAAACTAATAGCAATAGCAATGAAGTAAAGCTAGAAGCAAGAAGATAAGAAGACACTCATGATAACATATCAATAGAAAGCTAGAAACCATGAGATCGCAATGGAATTGAAAGGAAGAGTACAATCAATGGAAATGGAGCATTGATTCCTTGTAAATGCAAGCCATAGTTTAAATGAGCCAAAAGATTCACAAAATGATGTCTCTTGCCTAGTTATAGAGAATGCTCTCACTTAACTAAACTTAACTATCTTGAGGGATAATTAGCTCTTTTTAAGTATTATTTAGGCTACATTGGGCCCATATTGGCCTATTATCCTTATTAATTACTTTGGAGGGCCTATAGAGGGAACCACCTTGTTCTTAAGGCTAATAGCTCATTTTGGGCCTACAAAGCTTACATTGGATATTATCTTGCATGTATTAGCATGGATGTACTAACAGTACCCATACATGTGAGATACAATACCTTATTGTTATTCTATGGACAAAAACTTCATTTTATCATATATTTGATGTTTGATCAAGATCTTGTTGAGTTAGCATCTCTTTCATCAAGTAGATATTGATTTTCTACATTGCCAATGGTGCTCATTGTATTGTCTTTCATAACCAAAGATCAAGAGATGATTTTGGATCTTACTGATTTATAAAATCTTCACAGTTATCGAAATGCTTTTGGAGAAGCAAATATGTCACAGTGGAAAGGTAGATTGTCCCTGTCTATTGTGCAACAAGAAAAGTGGAAAAAAAAAACATGGTGGATTTTGTTGTTTTCATTGTGGTGAAAAGCCAACTTTTGTGGACTCCTGTAATGCCAAAATATTCTATGTCAAACCTACTGATATTAGGTACACAAGACTTGCAATAGATGTGGGTAGACATTTTCATGAGGTTGTAGAGGGTCAATGTCGAAACAAAAGTGAGATCGTCAAAAACTTGGTGTGGGAACAAATTGAAAGTCACTATCTGGAGTTGGACCAAAAAGAGAGAGAAGGAAGTGGCCAAAGAGATAATTATGAAAGGGTTGATTCTTGCTATCAGCGAAAAAATCAGGAGAGTCACTGGACCAATTGCAACCAATTACCAATCAAAGGAGGTAATTTCTAGTTTCAATTTTGCTTCTGCTCCAGCCTTTGGGATCGGTGTATCATCTTGATGTTGTGTGTGTGATTAGATTGTTTCAATTATATTAAGTTAGATGCGTTTTGCAAGCTTTGACAATGGATCAATGAATACGAATTAGAAAATCACCCTAAAGCAGATTCTATTGACTCTATCCTCGGTCTAAAAGAGAAGTGCCAATATGATTATTTCTAATGGGTCATTATTTTCAGGGCAACTTAGAGATGACACGATTGACAAATGTTTTGTGTTCAAGATGTCTATGGTTGGTCCTGCATCTAAGGTGGATCTGGTGAGGCATATGCAAAAAGAAAATGGTTTGGAGCATTCATGGATCCGTTTTGATCATTTGAGAAGAGTGAAAGACTGGAGCAAGATGGCTGCCCATGTTTATGATATCAAGTTAAACCAATCTCTATAGCTTGGAGTTTGCTTAATTTTGTTCAATCGTCATTTGAATGAGACACACATGAACTTAATTTTTTCAAACCACTTTCAGTATACAAAGCTTGCAATCGATTGTTGTATGTGATATGAAAGTCAAAGACACTAAGGCCCAAATTAAGTTTTGAGAAATGTTAAATGTCGTGATGTGCAAACAAGGTGTGGACGAGGTGCAATTCAAAGGGTTCATGACAGATGAGGTTGTAGCTAATTGGAATGCAGTCAGAAAAGTTTATGGAGAAGGAGAATCTATTAGAATGGAAGGAAGAGAAAGATCATGTCTCTTTCACTTCAAGGATAGTATGCGAAAACATACCAACCAATTTATTTTCTAAGAGTTTAGAGGTAAACATGTATCCCTTAGTGAATCTTGGCATTTGGCAGATAACAACATGGATGATGACATAAAGTACAATGTGGTGAGGAGTTTTTGGCGTTCTGGGGCTGCATATGCCTCACAAATTCCAGCTCTCGAGGCATGGTTATCATGGTGGCATGTTAGATATTCTCATCAATGGGGCAAATATATAAAATTTGTGAGTTTTTATGACTTTAGAACTGTCTTGATTTTGTAAACTTTGGGCTATACACTACCAAACAAAATTTAAATATAGATACTGATAAACAGTATCTGATATTTCTCATTTGTCTATTGATTTATATATATACTAGTTGTGAGTGCCCGTCGTTGACGGGCAATGGCAGGCAATCTAGGTGGCGACCGATGATTTGGAAATTCGATATCTCGTTGACGGGCGAGCAACGATGATTTAGGAGGAAAGTCGATGGTCGTTGACAGGTGGCCGATGTATGTGTGCGTATGTACGTGGTCGTCCATTCGAGTCTAGGAAAAATTCAAGTCTTGAGAAAAATTCGAGTCATCGAGAATTTCGAGTCTTGGTAAAAATTGAGTATTGGGAAAAATTCGAGTCTTGGGAAAAATTCGAGTTGTTGAAAAATTTGAGTCTTTTGAAATTTTGAGTCTTGGGAAATTTGAGTCTTGGGAGAAATTCAAGCCTTTGAAAAATTCGAGTCTTCAAAAAATTCGAGTCTTTGAAAGTCGATGTTTAGGAGAAAAGCTGATGGTCGTTGACGGGTGGCCGATGTATGTGTATGTACCCACGGGTGGACATCTGATCTTGGGTATCGAAAATTTACAAATTTTTCGAGTCGATCTCGTATCAAAAAATTCTGATTTTGGGTATCCTAGTATCGGATATTTTCGACAGAAGCCTTTTTCAACCCACTGTAACTCTTATAAAAGAGGTCAGGTCTGACTTTTTCGACCCTGGTCATCCTTGTCAAAAAAATCCGACCCAATGGTAAAACTCTGACCCAATGAAAAAAAATCTGACCCAAAACATTTTCCGACATTACGACCCTTGGTCGTTTCGGGTCGAAATTTTTGGACCCTTGGTCAGGTCGGTTCGAGTCAAAATCTTCCCACCCTAAACCCTAAACTCCTTGGTCGGGTTGGGTCGGGTCAAGTTGAAAGTTTCCGACCCTTGGTCGTGTCGAGTCGAGTCGTGTCAAAAAATTTTCGACCCTTGGTTGGGTCGGGTCGGGTCATTTAATATAGTTCATTTTTTCGACCCTTGGTCGGGTCGTGTCAAGACGGGTCATTTGATCCAAGTTCATTTAATACAGTTCTTGCACACCACTCAATCCAAGTATTAGTGCATGAAGCCATTGACTAAATGAAGAGGTGCTTGAGCATGGCATAATGGTCGGAAGATTCCTAATGATCCATCGCTACAGACGCTAGACTATCTGTAAAAATTACAGCAAATAAGGATCCTAAAACACTTGAAATGATGAGGGAAACAATAGATTATGATTTCATAAGATTAGCACAAGACTCGATGATATGGTATGCTTTGGATCCTCTCACTGGAATCTGGAGAACGTTGTCGTCCATGCCTGAGTTGAAACCCGAGGAGGACCCACGAGAACTAAGTAGAGGAGGGGGTTGGTTGAATGGCATAGGTTCCTCTTATGGTATAAAGTTGAGCATGGCATAATGTTAGAAGATTCCTAATGATCCATCGCTACAAAAACTAATGATTCAAAACAAATGATAAACTAATCCATCGCTATAGAAACTAATGCTTCCAAGCAAATGATAAAAAACATTCCATCGCTATAGAAACTAATGATAAACTATCCATCGCTACATAAACTATCCGTCGCTATAGACGCTAAACTATCCATCGCTACAGAAACTAATGATTCTGATCCCATAATTTGATGAGTAAAAAATATGATGAGTAACATAGTGTGTTTCATTTAAATTTGTTGAGTTTCATTCACGTGGCTATGTGCATCTTTACTTAGTTTACAGTAACGATCAATTGGAAACATGAACAAATAAAAGAGATGCTTAATTAACATACCTGTGCAAAGCGGCTCTGAAAAGTGTCTCTGCAAAGCGGCTCTCAGCAAAGCGGCTGTGAATCTGCAAGGCAATCGATTTGCTGAAGAGCTGGTAGGTATTGAGATTGCAAGATATAAAGTATCGATTGCTTCCAATTAAGATCATATAAGTACCTTCCAACTGTGACTTCGGTTCATTCAATACACAACTGATTGCTTCTTAGCAGCAGTGGATCTTCTTTTTTGCAAGCGACTGTGAATCTGCTCGGCTCTACAAGAAAGCAATAAAAAAAAAAAGCAAAAAAGGTTTACGAATAACAGAATGCTGCACATATCAGATACGTTGCAATTGATGCGTGCAATTGGAGAGAGAGAGAGAGAGAGAGAGAGAGAGAGAGAGAGAGAGAGAGAGAGAGAGAGAGAGAGAGAGAGAGAGAGAGAGAGAGAGAGATATGGAGAGCGAGCAAGAGCCAGACCGAGAGAGAGATACACCATGCATGGATAGCAAGCAGGGAGGCAGCGGGCAAAGACGGCGAGCGTGAGGAGATGTGCAAGGAGTGGAGGACATATTGTGCAAGGAGTGGAGATGTGCAACGAGTAACCCACCCTACTATATGGTGTGACAAAAAAAAAGGCTTTAATGTGTTGTTTTTTTAATCATTTTTTTTAAACATCTTTTTTAAGCTCTTTTCTTTGTAGAATGGGTGACATGTTTCGCGGGCAGAGCATGACATATTTGGCGGCACAGGGTTAATTTTTTGACGGTAACCCTTACACTCTCTCTCTAAAATATCTTTATATATATAGATATATATCTCTCTACAAATTTTGGTGAAATAGCAATGATTCCTACTGTCAATTTGTTGGAGTCCAAACATGGGAGTTGGTTGGTGGCTGAGAGTTACAAGACATAGTTGTCATTATATGAAGCTTGTGTTGGTGATGTGGTAAATGCCATTTTACAAAGTGCTCGCTATGTATCATATCTTAAAGGTAGACACATTGCATGGAAAAATTGGTGAAGAGAGTGTCTTCCAACAAGACAATTGTCATTCAAGGAACTTCATTTGTTAACCTTGTGCACAACATTGTGGACCATGCCTCTTTGCCATCTATTTCAAAAAATTCAAATGGAAATGAGCAAAGTATTCCACGAAAGCATCTAGTTTCACAATGGACAAAAGACAATGAAAACGTGTCTCACAAGCCAGATGTTGAATATGTAAACATTCCTACAGTCTCCTTGCCACTAAATGACATCCCTCACAGACAATGAGAGGTGAGGCAACACATCCAACTTGTGAATGTAGTTTTGGAAAGAGATAGATATTCATAAAACAATGTGGGCTATTATTAGATATACACAAGTTTTTGGCATTCTACGACATAACAAAGGTGAGACAATGCAATTCATGTGGTTTTGTAACAATGATATCATGCACACATGGCATCCCAACAGTAATATTGTCACCACCAACCAAAACTAATGGAAATTGGTGTGTGGTAGACGGGACCACTTTGGAGAGGAACTTGAAATGTCTTCGAAATGATCAAAGATGAGAAGAAAAAACTCAATATCTCAAGTTGCAAACGATCGAATCAAAAGGGCAGTTGACTCGTATAAATTTTTTTGATACCCGCACAACACTAGTTACAACTTTGAAGGTTAGCATTTGGGGCATTGCATGGTCCTTGAGGCAATTTACCTTGCCCTTCAAGTTCAAGGCTGATGTTTGTGTTCTAAGGGTGTATACTTGGTCCTATAGGTTGAGGCTGATGTACTTTATCCTGGTCTTTTATGTACTATGGAAGGGGCCGAGCACAAGCCATTATGCTCGGTAAGGATTTCCAGAACTTTTTGGGCGAGGGCCGGAGGGGCTGAGCCTAAGAAATTTTGGAAAGCCGAATTGGGCAGAATGGCCTTTGCCCAGACACCTTTCATTGTGTAATGGGTATCTTAAATTTTTTCACATGTACATTATGAAGCATAATAGGTAGTTTGACTTTGATTGACCACTATGATGATGCCACATGGCAGTCATACGGATGCCATATGGACGGGCATAAAAAAAGTGCAAATCTGCGTTTAAAAAAAAAACACATATTTGCTGCTTTTTAATCCGTTAAAAAATTGAACATAATATTAGAAGGTATCCCATTACTGTAATGGAAGATAAACTCAAATGGTCTCTCCAAAGAAAGACATTTTTCACACGAAATGAACTTAATGGCGTGTACTATTCTTGTGTTTTTTGCTTTTTTTTTTTGTTTTGCTTCCGACCTCTCTTTCTTTCAACTAATAATAAATACACGAGTCCACTCTCCTACTAGTACACGCTACTCTGGAAGAAAACAGGAAAACAAAGCTCGAGCCTCGAACTCTGTCCGAGCTTTCTCAATGCCACCGACATCTGCACTCTGTCTCTCCGCCATCGCTGCACATTTTGAACCGCATTCCCATTGTGGCTGTTCTTCCTAGCAACTATTCAATGCTGCTGGGGCACTAATCTGGAACTATTTTGCTTGTTTCATTTCTTGTATAGTTTTGAGTATCATTTTGCTTGTTTTTGCATCATTTAGCCTATCGCATCATCTTATCGAGCAGTAAGCCTTTTCGTCCGCTGCTGCAAGATTTGGCAGCAGATTGTAGCTCTTTTGCATTTGGCGACATGTGAGGATTTCATTCTATATGCCGCAGAATGGATTTTATGAATAGGCTAGCAACGGCTTGGACATAGGGCAACTGGATAGCACAGGTTTCCATGGCCTTGCCTTGCTTCAAGCCTTCAAGACAAGCATTTTGGCATCCTTGCTTCATAGCCATAAATTTGACAGTAAGAACTGATGGCGTTTGATAGTTCTTCTCCGATGGTGCAAAGCCAAACCCTAAGAGAAGGCCT
The DNA here is from genome assembly GCA_029204225.1 of Diphasiastrum complanatum. Lineage (NCBI taxonomy): Eukaryota > Viridiplantae > Streptophyta > Lycopodiopsida > Lycopodiales > Lycopodiaceae > Diphasiastrum > Diphasiastrum complanatum. The sequence goes on along the minus strand of MU832666.1, from coordinate 33,830 downwards.
AAGGGCTGGAGGAGGGGAAGCCATTGAGAATCCTAAAGGGCTTGGAATTGCTGAGAAGCACAACGATGGCGGCGGCTTGGATGAGGCTCATGTGGCCAACATAAAGCTTGCAGGGCCAGCATGGCTGAGCCATGCGTTGCTTAGGGCTGAGCAGCTTCAATCCAATGAAGCAGAGGCAGGGGATGGCAGCGGAAAGTGGTGCACATGCTCAGGAGGCAGGGTTTGCATCCACTGTTCCTCTGGCGCATCCACTCACGCATCCATTAGCTCCTCCTCGTCGCTCCCTTGCAGTACCACACATGCGCAGTGGCTATCCATGCCCCTTTCCAATCTGCAGCAGCAACAGACACAGCCTCCATCGGCAGAAATCGTAACCGACCAATTACTGGCAAAAAACCAATTTCAGAGATCTGTGGAACAGAACCCTGCTGCTACATCAGAAGAATGCAAGAGTATGATGGGGGATGTGCCAACGGCCTACCAGCCTACCACCAGCAGCGACATTGTGGATGCAGAGGCTGCGGACACTGACGATCACAGCAGTATCTGGCGGAATGTGAGATTGAAAGGAGAGATCGTGTCACATCCTCTGTACGACCAGTTGGTGACTGCACATGTTGCGTGTTTGCGCACTGCCACACCAGTGGACCAGTTGCCTAAGATCGATGCCCAGTTGGCTAATGCGAGCCACATGACAGCGAAGTATGGCGTCCTAGTGAACGACCATGAGAGCCTAAACGGTGAAGACAAGGATGAGTTGAATGGGTTCATGGTGAGAGCATCCTTCCTATGTTGGTAAGCTTTGTACTTCAGGTGGTAAAATTTATTGCATCTGTAGGCCTTTTGAGCATCTTTGATTGTCTCTAATTTGCTGTACCTTAGTTAGTAATTTAGTGCGTTTGTGGGCCTTTTGAGCAGCTTTAATTGCCTTCATTTCTTTGTAGTTTAGTTTTCAACATAATGCATATGTAGTCCTTTTAAGCAGCTTTCTGCAATGTGTGCTTAGTCTGCGTCAGCTCAAAGCATACATGATTAGGCAATGGAGATTGTGATTCGAGACTTAAATTAATATTTAACCCTGATATTGCATGGCAATTTCATTGGTGACGCCTTTGACCAGGAAATGGGTTCCCATTCCCTGGGGGCCGGAACATTCTCATTCCAGGGGGAACACGTTCCCTGCATTTCCAGACGTCCCAACCGTGATCCCTGCAGGACCAATTGTTTTCCCCGCTTGGCCCAATTTTTGCTCACCAGGCGTATTTTTTCCTTCACAGCTATAATTTGAGTGATTGAATTTTGTTATGAAGAATGAAAATTTGACAAATTTTATCTCTATTATTCTAGAAAACGATAATATATGATGAGGTGATGTTTTCCCATCCCCCTCCCTTGGAAACGTTCATGTTCCCGGGTGTGTGGATATTTCTCCAATATCTTCCTTGGCAACTAAACTTCAAGTGTGTGGAACTTGAAATCCTGGGCCATCTTGGATGGAATTTGAAATCCTGAGCCCTACTGGATGGAATTTATGGATGGAATCAGAATTGTAAGCCCTAGCGGATGATGTATTTTTCTCAAACACAAATTAAGTTAAGTAATTTTCATACGTCAGCATTTTATGGAGATTACTAACATGTCCTGTCCTCTTGCTGCAATTGGGGCTACTACTTTGGCCCTTGTATTAAGGTCTAATTATTTTTTATTCTAGCGAATGCCTCAAAGGTTGGGCACAAACACAAACATTATTTTGTAGTATAATTTTTTTTGTATATGCAAGACTATTTGGAGTTGACTATTGATCCACCACTATACTTTTTGACACAAAACTTAGTACTTGGTTATAATTTTTTTGGCTCATATTAGGGCTTCATAATAAAAAAGCATTTTAATGCAAAAGTGGTCCATGCTTTTCTAAATGAGTATTTAATCGACAACAAGGTACTAAGAGTCCATTTAATCCACATAATAAATCAATGAGTTAAGCTATAGTTGATGTTGATGCATACATCGACAGTTCTACTTGAAAGCTTGTTGTTTGGGAGTCCATATGATGGAAGTTAGTGCCAATTTTTGGCGATTTATCATGTAGCATGATCTTGAACAACCTTTGCCATTTGTAGAATTGGATTGTTATATAAAATGTTGTGATTTTAGTCTCTTTGTGATTAAAATGGCTTTTGTTATGATAAGATTGAATACAAGATTCAAACGATTGTGCCAAAATCAAGTAATTGCATGCCAATCACCAAATTGAAGTGATTGAATCTCCTTTGCTCGAAGGTTAAAAGGTCACAGTTTAGTTATCTATTACTTATGCAACTCTACCTGCTTGAATGCAATAAAAATTTGCTAGGTTTCTCTTATAACTTTTTGGGTTGAGTTTGCTTTGGTATAGCTCTAAAATAGTGAGAATACAACTTATCAATATTATGTCTTGAGCTCAAAGTTGAAGTGTTTGGGATGTATTGTTAATTTTGTTGTAGGCGAACTACGTTCTTCTCCTTCAATCTTTTAAGGATCAATTGCAACAACACGTGCGAGTCCATGCAATGGAAGCTGTCGTTGCCTGTTGGGAGCTGGAGCAGTCACTTTTGAATCTGACAGGTCTGTCCTTTTTTTAGAATATAGTTAGTATTGTTGGTATCTATCTGTAGCAGTGTCCTTTTTAATGAAAAAGTTTTAGTATTTATGGAATGCCTAGTATTTAAAATTTCCACTCCATTTTTGCTGTCAAAATTTTACAGTACAGAAATGAATGTTATAAATTTGGATCACCCATATAACACACAGAAGAGTCAGATATGATCTCATTCCACAAATTAAATCATAAACTCTAATGACATGGTAGACAAGGAATTCCCAAACGGGACCATAAATCTGAGATACCATATATGGATCTGGATCATGTCTCAAATTTCTAAAGAAAACATCTTGTACATGTAACCAACTAGTTACCAGATCTGTCTTAAGATATTTGACCTACCAAGTCTGATAGTATTCTCCTAGTCTAAAGGTGCAAAGTCATTACTGTAGATGCAAAACCAATCACCATAAACTTGTACTTGAATATGGTAAAATCATCTAATTTCTGTAGTTAGCAAAATTGGTGCCATAAATCAAGTACATAGAATCTTTGACTTGAGTCAACATCTATTCTAACTAAATATTTCAAAAAATAGAATAGGGCCCCTAGTACTAGCACGCAGGCTGGCCCATAACCCTGATGACATCATTAAGGGGTAAGTAATCAAACATTAATTCTAACAGTCCCCCTTAATGTCTAATTTATCATCATTGATGCCCAGAAGTTCTCAAAAATTCTCAAATTTTTCTTGACCGAGTCCCTTTGTGAAGATATCTGCAACTTGATTGCTTCTTGCTGAACCAAGAAATAGTTCTCGTACCGAGACTGAATGTATATATCCTGCAGTAGATCTCCTATCCTCAACATCACTTGTGCAATATGCTTACACTGTAAACAAAACCGTCAAGGTTTATATTAACTTTATTCCTATGCTTTCCAATGAGAAACCTTTGGCTTTGACATAAACTAGCTCACCATTCTAACTGCATATGAGATATCCAGCGGCGTGTAGTAGTCAAATATTATAAGACTACCTACAAGCTGTCTAGACTCTATAGAGTGTCTCGGTCACACTTTTTGAACTTTCATCCTTTGTAAGCTATACACTTGAGTTCTAGGGGGCGACGAGCAAGTGTGAAACAAGGCTAGCTCCTGCTTCTTTCTGGTGATGAAGCTGACCACACACATGGCCTGAGAAGTGATCTGCATCACCAATATCCAACAGAAAGTTCAGAGAGTGGTCAAGAACGGTTAGGAGTTGAGAGCAACTCGTTAAGCATAAAAGGTGGTAAAGCAAGTGAAGAAAATTATACCTGACGGAACCATGCATGTGCGTAGAGGTCATGGATGAAGAGATCAATGCAATGTGCAACACTTCATACGATATTGGGGTGCTCTTTCATCAAAATCTTCATTCTAGTGATTCTTCTGGACACTTAGTCCATACGTCTCTAACTATAGTTATATGAGTACTTGCACCTATCTTGGGACATGCAACTATTTATCCTTATTGTATTAAGTTGGACTCCACTTTTGCTATGGATAAGATTATTTCAATAGATTAGGCTAAGTACCCTAAATTGTGTGCCCTCAAGGATGTCGCAGTTGGAACCTTCTAGGTAATCGCTAAATCTATAAGGGTCAAAGAAGTATCATTTCTCAGATTATGAGTTTGATGTCCTAAACTCTTTGTAGGGGGAATCTGTCCTCGCTGTCCATCGCTATGCTACCAGTCCATCACAAACTCATTTTGTTCCATTTTGCTGAACACTGCCTTTCCCTATCATTTCTCCTCTATTGCTTGCCATTACTACTCATCGCTTGCCCTTTCTATACCTACTTACTGTCCTTGTAGATCACTGCCTCCTGGTTACCACATATGAAAACTTTAATAATATATGCTGTAATTAATTTTTTTAGCATGGATCATTATAGTTTTTCTGATCTATTTTCAGCATGCACAGTTGGATTTTCAGAATAAATTGGTTTAGGGTTCAGATTTCCAGCACAATCTATCCATCATGCAACAAATAGATTACCTAGTGTGCCCCTTCTAATTTTTTTAAAGAAGATATTAAAAAGGGCCAAAAAAAAATGTATCTAACGAGTTTTTTGACTATTATCTCTGTAGGGGTTACACTTTGTGAAGGAGCAAGTGCAACGATGTCGGATGATGAAGATGATTATGTAGAAAACACAGACTTCTATGATCCTGGGTTTGATGGACATGACATGACAGGATTTGGGTCACTTATACCGAGTGAAACTGAGCGCACTCTCATGGAGCGAGTACGCCATGAATTGAAGCTTGAATTGAAGCAGGTAAATTTGTATAAGAGCTAGTTATACAGAATAGAATTATTGACAATTGGGATCATCTCTAGTTGAGTATGTTTTAAAGGTTATTTATAGGCGATCGGTTAAATCTCTTTGTATCTTTTTTAAATTTTTTGGTTGATATGTAATAATTACCATATTTTCAATCCACATTTTTTTATAAAACTTACAATAATAAGAAGATGGTTTTACATTCGTAAGGCTTTCTTCTCATAGGGTTATAGGGCAAGGATCAATGATGTAAGGGAAGAAATTTTGCGCAAGCGTCGTGCTGGCAAGTTGCCAGGGGATACAACATCAGTACTTAAGTCTTGGTGGCATGCACACTCAAAGTGGCCATATCCTTCGGTAAGGTTGCATTCTCCTTGGTTGTTTCAAAATCGGAGTGACAGTAAGCCTGCTTAAATTTTCATTATAGAAAACAGAAAGGAAAGGCAAACGTAGTGACATAGTTAAGATATGTTCGCAGTAACAATGAATTGCAATTGAAAGCTTTCCAGATTGATTTGAATTGAATTTATAAGAGATCTTTCTAATTTAGTAATTTTGAATTTTTGCATGTTTTGTTCAAAATGAAAAAAAGCCCTTTTCGAATAGTTTTGGAGTAGGATAATTCAAATTATCAAAATTGTTTGGGACAATCTTTATATTTACACGTGGTAGTGAATAGGATGGCTTAGAGCCTGCAGTTAATCCTTATCTAAATCCAAAGATGCAGGCCACGTTAAGGAACGTGTTCCGGATCACGTTCCGGAACGTGATCTGGGATTTCCCATTAGGGTTTCCTGGAACGCTTTTTTGGTTTTTTGTTTTCAAACTTGCCAATATGGGGTATCATGTGAAAGGATTTCAAAAGAGCAGTTTTGTTGCTTGGTTGCAGGTAGTTAACCCCCAATATCTGCTACTCACTTCAATCAGATACTGAAGCAAATTGTTTTTGCAGATATAACATTGGCTAATCATTTCATTTGTATTTGCCTGCTGCTATTCATTGGTCATTTGGATTGCAACTAGCTGTGGATCCCTCCACAACGAGAAAACAATTTGCAAATTTTTTTGTGATCCGGGACAGTTTCTTGTGATCCGTTTTTGCAGCTGATCGCGATCCGCTGCAACTGAGTCTAAATCTATTCAGAAGATAATTTTCTAGGAGATCCTTAGTTCCTTACTAGCAAGGGGCTCAAACCTATCTCAAATATATTGCCAAATGTTATGTGTTTCTTAGTTAAGGAATGTCATTAAGACTTTGCTTCTATTTTGATGTGCACACGTGGAAAAGAGCAGGAGGGTTTAGAAAGAATAGTTACGCATTCTAATAATTTTAAATAGCAGATGGTTTTCTAAACCCATTGGCAGCTAGGGGATCCATCCTCGGAGTAGAATGCGTATAAGACTGAAGCTGGAATCATAAGATACCATCTCAATTCCAAAACTGGAATATTTTTTGATTATCTAGCTCTAGTAAGATAATCTAAGCTTTTTGATGGCTTTTGTGAAACTGAAATTCTGCATCGGCCACTTTATGGTAGCTATCCACCTTATCAGTCAAGGCTTTTGAAGATCCGTATCTTTCAATTTAGAGTCAGCTGACTGACTTAAGAACTTTATCCATGTTGACTGATTTGGCATGGTGATAGCTTCAAGGTTGATTGGTCCAGATTACGAATCTGGCCTTCGAAATTTAGCCACTAGATGCTCAATGCAGGATTATTGATATGAATTCCTTTTTCATGCATGCAGCAGAACACGATCGTTTAGGTCTTATGGAACATTGTACTTTCATAAGCTATGGTTCACTTCTCGATGTCATTGTTGTCAATATGCGCATAGCGCTATTAATTTAATCAAAAGCTTAATTAAAGCTTTGAACAGATTATTACTTAGTTTCTTGGAAAGTTCCCTTGATGCATTGAGGTTAAGTTGCTTACCAGCTCTTTTAAGTAGCACACATGTTTGTTAGCTCTTATCGAGACAACTCATTGAAGATGTGTTTGCATTCTTTAAGGGTGAGGAGGCTCTCATTATCTTATCCACACACACTGTGTAGAGGAAGGTGGGACCCAAATAGTTCACTACCTCACGCGTATGCCTTGCAAGATCTACTGAGTGACAATGACATTGTTTGGGGTAGGACTAGATGTGTTGCATAATAGCTGCTGACTCTTACATGGCTTTAGCTCAGGGTTGCATAAACGCCAAATTGTGTGGATTTTCGAGGCGGGAATGGTGCCTCCCTTTCTGTCAGCGACCTTTAGCAGCTTCAAGATAGGTTTTAGCAGAGTGATAATTTTTTGTGCGTCATCCCAAAATGTTGGGGCAGGCAGAATGCTCCGAGCTCTCTACCTCCTTTCCTAGCTCAGATCTGGATGACTTTAAGTCCTGCAACTCCTTACGAACCACTAAGCGTCGAAGGGCTTCCTTAACATCCAACAAGTTTTCCAAACAATATACATATACGCAAGCCTTGTTTTGTCGGGTATCAATAGTTCATGGGTGCTCAACTTACGAAAGCGTGCAAGTACTCTGCAGCGAGAGGTGATGAATGTAAGAACCTTCCATGCTGTCTGCAAAATAGGGTCAATCCAATCCAAGCGTCCACTATCCTCGAATGACTAGCCCAAGCAATGACATGTGCAAATGCGTGAAAAAATATTAGGCTATGCCTCTTCTAGGATACTAGTAACCCTGCAGTAAGACAATTACTGGCATTATCCACCACCACTTGCACCACATTTTTAGCTCCAACCTCTTCAATGACCATCTTCACGTGTCAATAAATATACTCACCTATCTTGGTCAAACCAGTAGCATCAACAGTGTGTAGGGAAATAGAACCATAGATACTAGTGGCTAAGAAGTTTATCAAAGGCCTCCTTCGAGTGTCTCACTGACTGTCACATACATAGTATACTCATATTTGACCCATTTCTCTTTTATTATTGGCAACTTTTGTCCAAGAGCAGCTCCTTCCTCTCTCAAGTTGGTCACTCTCAAAGTCTGGTAAGATACAGGCTTGCAAGTAGGGCCGATCTCTGTAATTATCTCTGCAAAATATTTTCTCTTAATAACATTAAAAAGAATGGCTCCTGCATAGAAGAACTGCCTGCAAGCAACTATTCTTGCAATTGTTGTTGAGAGCCTGACTTGGCCGCTCTTCCCTTTGTACTTGGGGCCCCCATGCTCGATGGATGTTTGAGCATGCAACATTTTTTCCTCCACTTCTTCTACAAGATCAACCGTTTGTGACTCATGTTCTAATGATTGCTTCACAGTGGGTGGTGACTTTGTACACACTTACGTTGGACTTTCTTCATCCCTAATCCTCCCGATGATTTTCCAACAGGATCATTACATGTGCCCATGCCTCTGATCTTGACTTAGTCATTGTGATTTCAAAAGTAATTGAACTTAAAACTTGATAACATGGTGAAACTCAAATGCAGGCAATAGAAGTACTGATTGCTTAAGTAGCCTATCCAATAAGGGTCGCCCTAGTCTCTTCAAACATTTCTGGCGTTGAGCAAAATGAGGGCTACCAAACATCACTTCAAAATAATCAATCATTGATTCAGCCAATTAGTTTGGCTCAGCAACTGATGAATCTGGCTACCTTGTTGTTTGATCGTAGATTGCAAGGCTGCCACATTTTCTGGTTCAGGCAACTGCTGTAGCATCTGGCCAAGGCCTTTAGTTGAGTTAGAAAGTATTTGATTGGCTTTTTCGGCCATAGCATAGAGGGAAACGAGGACACTGAATAGCATACTTGAGAGAGAAAATCAGAGCACAGCAGCAATAACACACAGACACTGGAAAACGTGCAGGTGGCAAATATAAACTGCATAGGGCACCCTAGTTTATATAAGAGCCATCAAACCGCAAAAGCTGTGAGACTCACATTGGATTGCAATTTTCCAGAACCTTTTTATTTATTTTTAATATCAATATTCCCTGATGTTTTTGTCAAACTTTTGAAACCATTAGCTTCTCTTAATCCTGTGCTATAAAATGATTTGAACTTAGAAAAAATATTTGATTGGCTTCAAATCGACCCGATTCCATTTGACTGGTAACTAAGCTAGCTACCAACAGGTGTGGCAGTTAAATGTGTTCATTCGTTCGTCTAAGGTTACTATGGCTTTCTTTCTTTCAGGGTAGGTCAGTAATTGCCCTGCAATATTTTGTGTATATCCTGGACACAAGTTTGCATATATAGTTGGTAGTTCCCTGCTCAAATATTTAGCAGCACCATAGTCCAAAATTGTTGCATCAGATATTGTCCACATTATGATTTGGGTCAGTGACAGAATAAAATTTTGGAAAAACATTTTTCTTGAAAGAAAATATTTTTTTTTCAGTTTTTTTTCTATAATTAAAAGATAGGGATTTTTCAAATCTTTTAATGTCAAGAGTTGTCCAAAAGTCAGTCAATGTTGTAAGGCAAGGACTTGAGGTATTGAACATGCTTGATCTGAACTTTCAAATTTTTTTTTTGAGTGAATTTGAATCAACTTAATCTGAATTTCTGACAAGAATTGATTTGAGTCAGCTGGGAACTATGGACCTGGTGGGTCACGAACACATGAATCTTTGAAAGTTCATTTCATTCTGTCTGGTTTGAACTCTTGAAGAGATAACTTGGGAGCATGACTCTCTATACAGGAAGAGGAAAAGACAAGGCTTGTGCAGGAGACTGGCTTGGAGTTGAAACAAATTAACAACTGGTTCATCAATCAACGAAAGAGAAACTGGCATAACAATGCCTCGGCTTCATCATTGAAGAACAAGCGACAGAGGTGAAGTAGTTTCTGGTTGAATGAAAGATTGAAAGTAAGTTCAAAGTCTACTTATAATTTATGAGCTTCTGTCCACCAGTGCATTATGCAATATATTTTATCCACTTCATTCTATTAGACCCATTAGAAACATATACAAGTTCTCCGGTGGAAAGAAAAGAAAATCAACCGAGACTGTGTTAGTAGTGGTGAACGAAAGTAGATTATGTAGCTTTCTGCTATTAAGTTGATTGACAAGGCAAATGTGATATTGAATCGATGTGCACAAATTCAATTCTAATGCACTCTTGCAGTATTATTGTATTCAAACCTTTTGTGACATGTTGAAGTTGACATACACAGTTATCATTCTGCTGTGTTTCAAGTCATATGAGCATTTGCTCAGTATGATTTTTTAGTGCATGCTTGAATTGCATGGTCATATGTCGAATGCACTGAAAAGCTATTCTTAGCACCTTGGTACACAACTGGTTCCTTTCAGATCTTGTAATTTTATACATATTTTATTCTCTTGTATGTCCTCATTTGTCTGGCAGATTGGTGTTGAACTAACCTCAAGCAGAGCAAAGGAAGTTTTAATCTACTCGCCACTTACTGGTGGACTCTTGTGACTTTATATTGCCAAGCTATGATTAATTTAATTATGAGTTCTCCAGTCACATTGTGATTAATCGGCCTCTAAGTGGTGCGGTGGTTGCAGTTGTGTAGCGTGCTTGGGTTGGGATTGCGACCCAGATTTGATTCCCTGCCCACTGATATTGGGGCCAATGGCCTTTTTAAGTTTAGAAAAATTTATGCTGTGATTATCTGCATAGTATCTGCCCTGCTGCTTTCTGTTTCTAGTAGTCAGTTTCTAGATAATTTCCTCAAATATTTTGTTTTTAAAAAAATGAAGTTTCCTTATTTGACGAGAGCCGACAGCTGCATTCGGAAGAACCTTTCATGAATGAGAGAACAATGTTTTAAGGATGATGATACTTTCCCTGCATTGTTGCATCTATACGTATATGGGTACATGTCCATACATCCTGCCATAGGGCTATCTTTACACATTTGGGAGGTGGATATGGTCTGTATATGTGCCTCCAGCTGCAGCTGTTTGAAAACAAATGACAGCCTTTGCACTGCTGCATGGAGCTGCTGAGGCCATGTGGAAGTTACCTGTGCCAAGTGACTGCTTCTATATTCACTGTCCATCCATCCAGCCACCGAATACCAAGATCTTACTGTCTCTGCTACCTCTGCCTCATGCATCTTCTCTTGCTTCTCCCACATCTCTCTCATCGATTGTGATAATCTCTCTCTCTCTCTCTCTCTCTCTCTCTCTCTCTCTCTCTCTCTCTGCCACTACTGCTGCCACCATGCCTCCTCGGAAGAAAATGCCCACCCCCCCTCGTTCCATATCACCTCACTCCACTGCCATCTCACCCCCTCTCGCTGTCTCCTCACCCCCCCTCGCTGACACCTCACTCCCCCCCCCTCGCTGCTGGCTTGTCACCTCCCCTCGATGCTGACCCCCTCGCTGCTGCCCACCCCCTCGCTGCTCTTGCTGATTCACCTCCCCCCTTTCCTGCTGCTCTCGCTGATGCTGCTACCTCAGCCCTTGCTGAGACCGTTGACCTACCCCCCCCCCCCCCCCTTCGCTACCTTAGCTGTCTGCTCAGCTGCTGCTGCTGCTGACCTGCCCCCCTCGCTATTGCTACCTCAGTGGCCACCTCAGATGCTGCCACTTCAGCTGCTGCCACCTCAGCTGCCTCTGATGCTGCTGCCACATCAGCTGCCTATGATGCTGATGCCACCTCAGCTGCCACCTCAGTTACTGCCTCATCCCAACCCCTCGATACTACCTCCAAGGCCTTCGAATCCGATTGATCTGGCCATTCCTAACGGCCTCCTTCCTATTCCCATCTCCCAACAAGCTACAGCTCCTCCGATCCGGCTCTCACAGCTGAAGGGGATAATGGTCTCTCTACTCAAAGAAAAGAACGTGTTGCAGTCCAAAGTTGCCACATTGGAACAAGTGATTAGTACTAAACAGGTTGCTGCCTCGGAATCTACTACCACCATGATACGGGAGCTCGAAAATAAGATTGAACAGCACAAAGAAGAAACTCTCTCATGGCCAGCAGTATTGAAGAAAGGCACCAAGCCTAGTGCCCCCATTTCTTCAGTCATCTCAGCCACCATCTCGGAAGAGCGGTCACGGGATCAAAAAGCCCATAACATCAGAGTTCGTGGGATACCAGATACACAGGATGCCATGGCCGAAGCCATGAGGTTTCTCCACATCCCTAACCAGTCGTAGAGAGGCCTTACGATGTAGAGCCAAACTACGGGGTACCACTATATACATGGATGATGATCTCACCTATATCCAGGTGGAGGAGAGGCATAAGGCCTTTCAGGAAGCTAGGGAGTCAGGCATACGAATTATATACGGAGATGGACGAGTGCGCCATTTGGATAGCGCTCGTGATGGTTCCCATAGTTAAGGATCTGGGGTGCCCGGGGTTGGGAGCACCCCGGGGCTCCATCCACACCACCTTCGGATTGGAGTGTGGAATTGTGCTAGCATACATTCATCTTCTACTACAGGGGACCTTGTTGATTTTATTATAGGCAGAGATATATTATTCTTCATGGAGACACACAAGAGCTCGGCGCGCGGACTTCCTTCTTTTCTTGGATATAGATGGGACTCAATATTTCGACGAGAGACTAGATCTGCCAGTGGTCGAGGTTCAGGTGGGGTCGACTGCTTGTACAGAGAGTCTCTCCACTCGAGTATGGACTTCATCGGGCATGACGTGCAGATCATAGAATACATTATAGATCCCATGAGAGATTTATAAGGATACCTACACATTTCTTGTTGATCTGCTTGAGTTTTGGGACACATGTCTCTAGATAGCTTGGATCTTGGATTCATAGGTGTGTCAATCGGTTTGCAGTCCTCCATGCCATATCTGCGAAGTACATTGGCTAGATAGGACTCTTGTCTTATAGCAATCCTTCTGCTTGCACGATCTCTAATGATCTCCATACCAAGTAGGTAATGAACTGGGCCTAAATTAGTCATCTCAAATTTTGATGAAAGCAGAAATTTGTTTTCTTGTAATAATTGATTTGAATTGCTGATAATTAAGGAATCATCAACGTATAATGCTATTATAACATAGCTTGACCCCTTTTGTTTGAGATACACATTAGAGTTTGTGGAGCAAGAAGTGAAATTATGCTACAACAAGAAGTGGTTGATTCTTTCATACCAGGCCCGGGGAGCTTGCTTGAGGCCATATAGTGCCTTGTGCAATTTACATACCAAATGCTCTTGACCTAGTAGGACGTAACCTTCTAGTTGATAAATGAATATGTCTTCTTGTATGTATCTGTGAAGGAACGATGTATGGACGTCCATATGGTGAATGTCCATATCCTCTGCAACAGTATAGCCATCAAGGTGCGAATAGATTGATGCTTTACCACTGGACTGAAAGTGTTAGTGTAATCTATTCCATAAACTTGCTCAAATCCTTAAACCACTAGTCAAGCTTTTCATTTGGATATAGATCCATCTGGCTTAAGCTTAAACTTGAAGATCCATTTGGAGTCAATAGGCTTTATACCTACAGGAGGATTGACAAGACTCCAGGTCTTGTTCTTCATCAAGGAATTGTACTCAGCGTCCATAACAGCTTTCCATTCATCTGCATCTGATGTGGACAGTACTTCTACAACGATGGTAGGTTCATCATGACTGATGAATGGCTGAGGGACAAAACAATCAAGTTGTTGTCGTTGTCTTGCAGACCTTCAAACTGCAGGTGCTTGAGTGGATGTTTCTCCTAGGTAGATGACAGGGACAGCTTCAGTTTGTGGTTGAGCCCATCGATGGTGAGTGGAGTTGTTGGGACAAATTCCTGCATTTGAACATTCATAGGCCAATGTCTATTGATGGAGAATTGAATTGTTGTGATAGACTCCTACACTGGCTACAACCCTAAAATCGTGATGTAGAATTTGTCTTCAAGGAAGACAACGTCACGATTGACTGAAATCTGACCTGTCTCAATATCATACATGAGATAAGCCTTGTGTGACATTGAATAGCCGATAAAAATATATTTATAGCTTACTGGGTCTAGTTTCTTCCTCAAATCAGACGAGATTTTAGCATAGCAGAGACATCCAAATACACATAAGTGTTTCAGACTTGGTTTGTAGCCGTAATAGGCTTCAAACTATGTCTTGGAGTCGACTGCCTTCATGCTAGAATAATTTTGCAGATAGCAGGCTGTAGAAAATGCTTCAGCCTAAAAATTCTTGGGTAGTTGAGCATTGATAGTCATGGATCATGCAACTTCCAACAGTATTCGATTCTTTCGCTCAACTACCCCATTCTGTTGTGGAGTGTAGTTGGCTGTGAACTGATGGTGCACACCACATGATGGTAAGTAGTCCGCCGTTTCATTTGATCAGTACTCTCCCCCTTAATCAGACCGTAGGGCCTTGATTTTTCTGACCAGTCTGATTCTTAGCATATTGCTTTGTTAACGTGTTTCCATGCAGGTGAATTTGAAGGTACCCTCATCATCCCATCTGTAGAGGTGTGGTGTGCATGCTAGTCCATAAGTTGTGCAAGAGATTTACAACGAAATAAACGTTGCAATCGTGGAATTATTGGAAAATGTCGTAAAACTTTGCACGGAATGGTTGCCCCTTAAGGGCAAATCATCTCCATATCAAGGAGTATCACAAATGGGACATTTCTTGAGTGATTCGTAACTTCCTCGATATAAAATACAATCTTCTGAACATGCATGATATTGCTTGTAGTCCATCCCGATGTTAGACAACATCTTTTGTGCCTCATCTCTTGTCTCAGGCATGACATTCCCTTCTAAGAAAATTTTGTTTTTCAATAGTTTGTACTTGACAAAATAAGTCATGTTAGAAAATCATCACTAGATGTCCAAATTGTAAAGTTTGTTTCAAATAAACAATTGTCCTTCTTGAAAACTTGTCAATAAAGGTAATATAATACTTTGCATCTAACAATGAAGGAGTTTGCATCGGTCCACATATATCTGTGTGAACAACATCTAGTAGACCTTTTGCCGCATGCCTATGGTTTGATCTAAAAGGAATCCTAGTCTGCTTTCCAAAAATGCAGCTATGATAGACAGGGAGATCGATCTTACCAGAAGGATAGTCAAGATCAAGAACCATGGATTTTCTAGACATGTTCAAAATAGATGCATGATTCACATGTCCTAAGCAATGATGCCATAGTAATGCTTTATTGACTAAAACAGATGTTTTCAAGACTTGACTAGACTCAGAATAACAATGTGTCAATCTATACAAGTAACTCTGCCTCTTGTCGAGTGCAAGGATCTTATTACTCCTATCAATAATTTTGCATAAATCAGATTTGAATTTTACCTTATGACCTAAATCTGTAATTCTACTTACTAATAATAGATTTGTAGACAGTTTAGAAATATATAAGACTTTTGATAGTAATTTGAATTGATGCTGGAATTGCAATCTTACAGTACCTTCACCTTCAATAGTGTGAGTACTATTGTCACCAAGATGAACAAATTTAAGGTGTGTAGGAGTCGAAGATCTCACATTGATTGGTCATATGTTGAGTTGCTCCAGAATCCAGAAACCATGAATCATCCAAAAATGCGCTTTGATCTTTGACCATGAATGCGCCTTCGTCCACTTCGACCTGGGGAGATGATGAAACTGTGTTTGCTTGTTGATTAGGTTGCTTGGCTGCGTTCTTCGCTTGGAGAATTCGACAATCCTTGATCTTATGATTATTGCACTTGCAATACCTATAAAACATCTTCTTCTTCGACTATAGATTCGATGATTGTTCTTGAATTTGAGTCAGCTTCTGATTCGTTGCAGCCTTCTTGGAGCTTTTTTGCTTTTGTCGCTTAGAGTCTTTGTTGACATATAGAGTCGAAGGAAGTCGACGAAGTGTCTTGACTTCTTCTATTATCTTCTTGTAGCAACATAGTGATAACTCTAGTAAGAGTTAAGTCTTTTGTGTCGATATGATCATCATCCAGTTCTCATATGTAGAGGACAAGCTTGAAAGCAATGTCATAATTGCGTCTTGATCATCTATGACTAATCCGACAATGGCCATCTATTGCAAGAGATTCTTAAACTGGCTAATGTGATTCTGAAGAGAATCACCAACAGACATCTTAAATGTGAAGAATTTCCTTCGTAGATGTAACTTGGTAGTTACATCCCTCAAGTCATATAGTGAGTTCGGGATGTCCTAAACGTCTCTTGACGTTCTAGCTTCAACTATGTGTCCAATCTATGTATCTGATATATTGAGGATAATAAGCATGAAAGCTTTACCGTCCTTCAATTTCCACTTTGAGTCATCGTCTTCAGGTTTTACTTCTGTACCTGTAACAACATCCCATAATTCGCTGGCAATTAGCAAGGTCTTCATCTTAAATTTTCACAAATGATAATTGGATCCATTCAGCTTGTTTGTGATAAGACCGACTTTACTTTGAGAATCCATCTGGAACTTAGTCTGTCGATTGTGTCAATGACGCTAAGATGTAGTAATCCCAACATTAGGAAACCAATTCTCTAACACTGAAAGATTGGAAAGATCTGAAGAGTTTGATATCAATCTGATATTGCGAAAGATATCAAGTATTAGAGCTTTCTCTTTCTCTCTGATATCATGAAGGAATCAGATAAAGAAGTAGTGAAATAGCTTTGATACCATGTCAGAAATAGGTTAGATAATCGTAGCGGAAACTCCCTACTTCCAGTGCATGACTACGCCAATAAAAAATTGAACAAAGCAATAGTGATTGGGATCACGTTCAATCTTTAGCAACTGACTTTGAAATCACTAGATACTAAGTGATTACATAGCCAAACATGAAGTATTGAATTCTCAGACAATTTTATTAGTTACAAAGAAAATACAGAGATCCATGCATTCTAACATATACTGAATGCAATAAAAGATAGTATTGATTCAGAAAAACAAAAAATCAAATGCTAATGAGCACAAAACATTAGTAGATAGAAACCGCGCACTCTAAGCCGTCTCTGAGTAACTGGGGATAAGTCTGATAATAAGCAGCTATGTTGATAAGCAATAGCGCAATAGCAACTCTAAAACTGAGCTAGAATGCTCAAGAGAGTTCAAGCTTAAAAGCTTGATAGAGAGGTAACTTGCAATACTTGCTGATATTAAACTGCTTACATTAAAACTGTATAAATATGATCGGCTATTTATACTAAGAAATTAGATCGTCAATTGTGATTGCCAGTTGGCTGGTATCTATTGGCATCCATCCGGTTCCTTGTCATTGATTGCTGATAAGCGGTGAAATTGGTCGTAAACATTCTGTCTGCATAAATGAACCAAACTGTCACTTTTGCAAAAATGAACTAAAACAGCCATAGGCGACACTGTCGCAAAAGACGACAGTATCGGGATTTTTGTGAAAAACGTGACAATGCCTTAAAAACTGATTTAGGACTGTCCTACACTTTGCAGAGTCATTTCTTCAAGCCTCCATGGATCTCTCCTCCACCTCTGTCCCAAATCTTAGTCACAAAGGTAGATAACAAGTGGCCTCAAGTATTCATCATCCAACCATAGCTAGCCAGCACATGCAATCTTGCAACTTGGCTAATCTAGCACCCCCTTGCTAACCAATAACTAATCACAAGCATACCACCACAAACCTAAGCATACTCAAGGTCCAAACCCTACTTATGTCCCATACCATAAGCAAGATCCAAACCCTAAACATACTACACACAAGAAAACACTCTATACACTAGTAGCCACACTAGAGCATAAGCATAACAAACAAAAGAGATCCCTCTCCCTCCCTATGGGCACCCTCCTCCTCTCATATAGATGGAAAATGGCACCCTCCAATACACTATGGAGTTCCATGCACAACCAATGAGAAAGAGAGAGGCCTAGGGGAGTTAAAGAATCTTCATAGGCTTATGGAAGGTCAAGAGACTTCTTCCACAACCTATGACTCTTTGAATGCCTTTCTTGTGGGAGTTGGGAACTCAATGGACATATATGGA
This sequence comes from Diphasiastrum complanatum, assembly GCA_029204225.1. Taxonomy (NCBI): domain Eukaryota; kingdom Viridiplantae; phylum Streptophyta; class Lycopodiopsida; order Lycopodiales; family Lycopodiaceae; genus Diphasiastrum; species Diphasiastrum complanatum. The sequence continues at coordinate 15,998 of MU832666.1, read as the reverse complement.
CTCGCATCGTGGGTCATGATATCGGTTTGGATAGAGATGTTTTTATTGCAGCATGTTACTTTCCACCAGAGTCTTCGTCTTTTGCTGAGGGTATTGGATCTCCATATCAGGACCTCTCACCAAATATTATCAGATTCTCAGAGCGTGGGCATATTCTCCTCACAGGGGATTTTAATGCCCGGACATCATCGAGATTGACAGAGTTCTTCGACACCACGGATCAATTGCGTGTTCGTGCCCTTGACAGTGATATGCTTGGAGTTACCAGGACTTCCGCGGACAGTTCGGGACCTACCTCTCCATATGGTGAGTACTTACTGCAGTTTGGAGAGGCACATGAGCTAGCCATTTATAATGGCTTACCCTGCTGGCCACATTCAGACAGTTATACATGTCACTCTCACAGTGGAGGACATAGTGTCGTTGACTATCTCATGGGGTCACCATCCTTTATATCCATAGTCTCTGACTTCCATGTTTCCCCCACCACCCTTTCTGATCACTCATTTCTCTCCTTCGATATCGGCCACCTTCTACCCACTCCTCCATCTTCACTTGGCTTCATTTTTGCACTCCTTTCCTCATGACAGTCTAGTCGACATCCAGGCCACTTTTCTCACCACCTCACTCCACTCAGCTGCATCACTAATCTTCCTCAAAACTCCATCCCAAGAAGACTCAACTCACACACCTTGACCACTGCACCCCCCATGGTACGATACCGAGTGCCGTTCTCTTCATCAGTCAGTAACCTACTCACGTATCCATGCCCCACATCTACTTTGATCTTCCCGACGCTCCTACCATCGTGTTCTCCGCCGTAAGAAGCGTTCCTATGATGATTCTGAAGGGAAACGTCTTATTGACCTTTTTTTCAGCTCCTCGGGTGCTTTTTGGCGTAAGTTCATTCCTCGCTCTCCGCCACCTCTCTTGGAGGACCTCCGCATTTGGACTGCTTATGCTACTAGCTTGTATACCGTCCCGACCGACTCACCTATCTCTATATCTCCACGACCATCTAGGTTCTCTTTCTTCACATCTGACATGGTACTTGCAGCCATTAAGAAAATGAAGTCTCACAAGGCCAGAGATATTGAAGACCTTGAGTATGAACTCCTTTCCCATGCCTCTGACTTACTCGCTCCCACCATAGCCACCCTTCTTAACTTCGCAGTTGTTTCTGGTTTCCCATCGTCCTGGTGCACTACCATTATCCACCCCATCCATAAGAATGGTGACCCCATGATTCCGAATAACTACCCCACCATTATGATTGGGCATGTCCTGGCAAAGCTATATGGTACTATACTTTAGTCTATTGTGAGCTCAGAGGCGGAGACTAGGAGACTACATGCTATGGGTCAGGCGGGTTTTTGAGCCCGTCACTCTATCATAGATCACGTCTGCACACTATGAGCCTTGATTGAGGAGGCTAAGCACAAGAGAGAGAGGGTGTTGTTTTGTGGATTTCAGGAAGGCCTTTGATTCTGTTCCTCGCTCACTACTCATTCAAAGACTCCAAGACCTCGGCTTCTCCACCGACATCATTCTTGCTGTGATGGCACTTTATGAGCGTGTCATGGGATGTTTCCGGCATAGCAGTGGCCTATCCGATCACATTTGGAGCACTATTGGGGTGAAGCAGAGTTGCTCCCTCTCACTAGTCCTCTTTGGCTTGTATATTGATGAGTTGGAGTCATTACATAGTGCGGTGGGGCTGGTTGCAAGATTGGGGACATCTTGATTGCTATCCTCCTTTATGCCGATGATGTGGTATTGGTCTCACTTACCAGAGAGGGTCTACAGCGACAGTTGGATTGCTTACAAGAGTTTTGCACCAGATGGGGCCTAGGGGTGAACATTGGGAAGACCAAGGTCATGGTCTTCAACACTTCTCGAGTTCCTAGAGAGGAGCGGATTTGCGAGTTATGCTCTCTAGGTGAGGTGGAGTCTGAGGAGCATTTTATCTTTAGATGCCTTGTATACTATGAGATCAGAGGGCGATATTACTGCTTGTTCCGAGACATGCCTACCACTCTACGCTCTCTCATAGCCCATGAGGACCCACGATGTGTCGCTCTGATGGTACGTGAGATGTTCATATTACAGAGAGATCTATCCGGGACATCCCAGCATTTTACCTCACAGCCATTGATCACTTCCTTCTTTACTAGGCGGAGATCACATGATTTAGTGCATGAGGTTGAGGATTATGACGACGATGAGGATGATAGCCGCTTACATGCCCATAGAGATCAGACACAGTGTACTTCCCACCATCACGTTATCACCAGGATCACCAGAGATTCCACACACAGACGCACTATTACACATGCTCGTGCTCGTGCTCGTGCTCATAGACGACGCCAGCAGGCTCCAGTGCCTTCTAGTGCTGCAGCTCGCATTACATCTTTCTATAGCATCAGCACAACAGCAGCAGCTTCAGCACAGTTGTGACATCTTGACATGGATACATAGGACTATTATGCACACATATTCTTGCATGCGTGTCTATTTTTAGTTTGTACTAGATGTTTTCTTTTGCAGTTTTGGAGACGTTTTTATACGCTCCCATGGTTAGCACATACTTGACATGTACTTCATTAGTCTTATATGCCTTTTGGCAGACATTAATAAAGCTTCTCTCTCTCTCTCTCTCTCTCTCTCTCTCTCTCTCTCTCTCTCTCTCTCTCTCTCTCTCTCTCGGAGACGCATGAGAGTCTTGAGAGAGGACTAACGGCGATAGAGGGTTTTTGTTGGCACTCAGCATATTGGAGGTTTACGAGAGCACTGACAGACCGATGCTCAAGCGGAGTGGGCTGATGTAGTGATGTTTGATTTCAATGTGCTTGCTCCTAGAATGAAGTCTAGGATTAATCGATAATGCAATGGCACTTTGATTATCACATTGAATAATTGTCGGAGCACTTTGTCTGAGACCAATGTCAGATAATAAATTTCTCAAACAGACTACCTCTTTGGTAGCATGTGAAGCTGCAATGTACTCATATTCTGTCGAAGACATTGCAATGGAGGTCTGCTTTCGGCTGTTCCAAGATATCAGACCACCGTTGAGCAGGAAGACGAATCCAAAAGTGGATTTTCTAGTGTCGACATCACCTACCCAATCTGCATCTGTATATCCATGCAATGTGTGGATATCGGATGGATCAATCTCTCCATAGCAAATGTTGAGGTCCATCGTAGCTCGAACATATCGGATGACTCTAAGTAGAGCCTTCCAGTGGATCATTCCAGGATTGGCCATAAATTGGCTCAAAGAGCTGACAACATATGCAAGATCGAGCCTAGTAGAGATTATTGCATATATCAGGGATCCAATAATCAATTGAAATGGATACCCTTTCATTTCGTTCTTCTCCTCTTTGGTGTGAGGGCATTGCTCCTTGGATAGCTTTAGGCCTGCATCCATAGGAAAGTGTACAAGCTTGCAATTCATGAAGTCGAATTTAGAAAACATGTTAAAGGTATACCTCTGCTGAGTCAACTAGAGTATTTGGATCCCGAGTCAATAATGAGCTTCTCCGAGATTTGTCATCTCGAATTTTTGAGACAACATCTTCTTGGTATCCTTTATCAGTTCGATATTGTTGTTGAATAGCAGTGTATCATCGACATATAGTGTGATGATGATAAAGGATTGCCGAATGGCCTTGAAATAAACATTACTGTCTACAAAGCTTGGTTCGAATCCTTGTTCGATAAGGAGCGAGTTGATTCGATGAAACCAGGCTCTTGAAGATTGTTTCAGGCCATACAACCCCTTCGGGTTGCGGACATGATCCTCTTTGCCATTGAGTACATAACCTTCTGGCTGGATCATATAGATGTCCTTTTTGATTTAGGGACATGAGCATAGGTAGTGCAACCGAAAACTCTTAAATGCTCTAATGAAGGTTTGGCTCCAGTCCAAACTTCATATGGCTCTCGTCCAAACTTCATAAGGAGTTTTGCTTCTCAATAAACCTTTAGTAATAGATCGATTTTGCGCATAAGCAGCCGTCGAAACAACATGTTGCCAAAAGGATTCAGGCAACAATGCATGATCACGCATGAGTGATCATGCATTTGGCAGATTTGACTAAAGTCTCGTTCTTTCTCTCTGCAAGTCCATTGAACTGAGGAGAATAGAAAGTAGCATATTGATGTTCGATACCATTTGTCGAACAATACTCCTTGAATGCATTTGATATATATTCACCGCCATTGTCGGTTCTGAGAGCTTTGATCTTTCTTCTTGTCTACAACTCAGCATGCTCTTTATAAATTTTGAAGGAATTTGCTTCATAAAATAAACAACTCTTCTCGAATAATCGTCAATAAATGTACTAAAGAATTTAGCACCAAGTAATGATGTGTTTGCATCGGTCCACATATATATGAATGAATTATGTCCAATAGATTTCTAGATACATGTTCTTGATTCGACTTAAAAGGCCTTCTAGTTTGCTTTCCTATGACTCTGGCAGACTAGAGGGTTGATAGTTCGATAGTCAAAATCAAGAACTAAAGAATGTTTACACATATTAACAATAAATACATGATTTAAGTGCCCAAGTCTATAATGCCAAATCAATTCTTTATTAACTGAGCTGCTTAAAGCACGATCAGTCGCAGAATAACAATGAGTAAGCTGATATAGATATGCTTACCTTTTTCAAGTGCAAGGACTCTCTTCTCTTTATCAAGAATTCTACAAGAACCTGATCCAAACTCTACCCTATGTCCTAAATCAGTAATTCTGTTGACAGACAACAAATTAGTTGCCAGATTTGGAACACACTACTTTTGGAATGAGTTTGGATTGTCCATTCTGAAAATTCAGCTTGACAGTACCTTCACCTTCAATCATGTGCGAGCTGTTGTCTCCAAGGTGAACGAATCTCTTAGTACTGTAAGCTGAATTGTCGTGGAACCATTCTTGACGGCTTGTCATGTGCTGTGTCGCTCCGGAATCGAGGAGCGATTCCTCCTATCGGTTGACATGGTGATGGTTCACCATGAATGCGTTTTGCTCATCATCATCTTCGAGGTTCTGTGCTGTTTCGGCTATTGCATTGACTTCTTGGTCCAACTTGTTGTTGTTGAACTTGAGTATTTGGCAGTCCTGGATCTCGTGATTCGTCCTTTTGTAGTATTTACAGAACATCTTCTTCTTGTTTTGAGCAGGTTGTTGATTTTGATTCGGGCTTGGTTTCTCCAACTGCTTTTGATTTGGGTCGAATTGTTCGACCACCTTCTTCTTCTTCTGTTGCTTCTTCGAGTCTCTTTTGGAGTAAAGAGTTTGTGAGTCTTCGATGGAGGACGAGAATGCACCATTCCTTTGAATCTCCTCCTGCAGTAGCATGGTTATGACTCTAGACAAAGAAAGTTTATGAATGGATCAAAATGACCATCACCAAGTTTTCATTTGAGGACAGTAGGCTAGACAATCTGAATCTTCGATTACTGAACCTATTGCTACCATCTGCTCAAGCAGAGTCCTATATTGATTAATGTGATTCTGAAAAGTTCTATACATTTGATCTTTACACGAACTCTGTTGTGTATCACATCCAAAACCCCTCGGCTTTTTCTGACATTCTCAGAGAGAAATTTCTTCCTCAGATGCAGTTTCGAAGTGACGTCACTCACTTCGTAGAGTGTGCTCAGAATATCCCCAGCTTCTTTCGAAGATTGGGCTTGTCTGATGTGGCCAATTTGTGTGTTTGATATGTTAAGGGTGATTAAGGCGAAAGCCTTACCATCCCTGAGCTTCCATTTAGAAACGGCTTGCTCATTGACACTGAGAATTAGTTCGACACCTGCAATTATTTTCCAAAGTTCTTTGGCCACTAGCACTACCTTCGTCTTGAATTTCCATAGATGGTAGTTCGATCCATCAAGCTTGTCTACCATTAAACCGGACTTTGATTGAGAATCCATGTGGAAATTCGAGGGAGATTTATGCAGACAATAGATTGTATGACTTCTAGACAATTTAGCATCATTTTTTCTAGGCTCATGGACATTGAGTGTACCAGGCTGATGGACATTGACTATGCTAGTCATATTTTTAGATGTAGTCGTTTTAAAAGTTATTGTTCTTTTTAGATAGAATGAGCTTGTAAGCTCCTATATGAACACACGTGACATGTACCTTTTCTTAGTCCTATGTACCTTAGGGTACTTTAAGGACATTAGGGTACTTTAAGGACATTAATAAAGATCTTTCTTTCTTTCTTTCCTTCCGCCTACACACACACACACCTTTTCACACACACACACACACTTTCACACACATACAGAATGAGGTCGGGAGACCTCTTATATGTATATATGTATATATATATCTTGGTGTTCTTTCACCAGACCAATTTTCAAATCGTTGAAAATAATAAGTTCGTTGAGTCTCGTAAGACATTGATGGGCCTCTTGCTTATATCAGTTCATCAATTGACCATGGAGTAGCTCAAGTTCACCGATGCTTTTGGACAATATAAAATTTAAGGAGGATCAAAGCTGCATATTTACCAACTTCCGAGTCCAGTGGCATATTGACTTTTGAGCAGTAATTTAGAACATTGTTAAAAAATGAGTTTACAGAATGCAGTCTTCACTTTTTGTATAAGCAACGAGGTATTGCGTCGTGTGCATCCATTGTGGGTGGCCTGAAATCCTCACTCCTGGCTTATTACATGCCTGAATGCTTTTTTGTTAACTAGAGTGAACAGGATGCTACACTCCATGGAGAACCCCCACCCCACAAGTCCACGTATGGAAACCTGCTACCACTTATTGTGAGGCATACATGTTCTGGCTGGTTGTGACTTGAAGTTCCTGCTTGGTGGGAGAAACTGTGCTCTCCCTTGTCGTGGTAAAAATCCAGGTCATATGATGGCTGTTAAAAACTAAAGTGTGTTGAGGTTTATAGTGTATGCTACGTCCTTTAGATAACATTTGTAATGTTATCACATCCTTTCACATAAATGCCATGTAAAGACCATCTTTATGCATGCAAAATTTCAAAGCATATGGTAAGAGATGATAGAATTTATTCTAAAACACGACATTTTCTCATTTGCAAGACGGCCCTGAGGGTGTTGGTTGCCCATGCACATGCAATGCTCTTCTTTAAGAATTAAAGTGGAGGGGTCTTTGAATTTTATTGAAAGTTATAGGTAATAATGTGTTTGTGATAATCAGTGTAATACATGATAGCATTTCGCATTATGATTGCCGTGCCAATTTTGTGACCTTTTCATGCTGGGTGCTGAAGTGATCTGCAGTTTTTCTTTTTTATGAAAGTACTCTTTATTAGTTTTGCTGTTTGGTGCTGGCCTTTATTGGTATCTGGAGAGTTAGTAGAAGGAACATTTTTCTTTGCATGTGATTGCATAATCTGAGGTATCTTTATGGATGAAAGCTTGACCTTTCACAGCATGATGGAGTAGGGATGATATAGCATATGCAATTTCCAGATATTAATGCAGATCTATTAGAAAGACTCCTGTGTGTGGTATGATGCAGAGAAAAACCCAAACACTTGGTTTGAGCTTGGGATCCTTTGCAATGAAATTAGCGGCAACTCCAACAAAGAACATTAATCAGAGTCATAGAAGAGGTCATTTGTTATTGCTTGAACGATGTCCTCCAATTTGCTGAGATGGTAGCATTATCAATTTGTAAAATATAAAGACTATCAACATGTTTTCTGCAAGCAAGACGAGTTAAGGTTATCAAATAATGCCACAAAATGGACTACCTGTTTTGGCAAGTATGAAGTAGACCAGCAAGCTTGCTTAGTTTCAAACTTCAGCACTGAACACCAATGGAAAAATTCCTATGTCTTGGTAAACCACCTGTGCATGCTTCTGAATAACATTTATTTCGTTGCAGCTGATGCAAACCATTTGTTTTTACTTCTGCAAAAGAAATTGTTTAACTTTTTCAAATATTTTTTTTCTGGGATTCATGTCATATAAACAAATGCTTAGGAGGTGAATTACGTTGCATGCATGCTCTTATGTCAGATCCAACCATGTATCGAGGTACGTTCCTGGAATGGTTGACAAGTATCAATATCAAATATTAATTCAAATTTTATCTTTTGACATTCTTGTACGTTAATGATGTGAATCAGGGGTGTTGTAGCATCAGTTTATGCTATGGATGGTGAAGGAACAGATGAACATATAGGTATAGCTTTTATTCATGCAAATTTTTATGCCAAGCTACAATGGTTGAAGGGCTGGGATGACCTTTGCCTTGAAGTTTCTATTGAAATAAAGCACTTCGATTAATGGAGACTTGCTGAAGAATACTGTGCACATATTTCTATATGATTTGTTACTTCTAACTGCTGTGCTAAAGACGTGCTTTGGGCCACCATAAGCTATTGTTTATGCTATGTATGATGAGAGGGGATGACATCTTGTGATTATTTTCTGCATGTTGTAAAAATGTCTAATGTGTGACTAGTGTAATCAGTGGGATTCTTGTCTTACTGAAATCTGTGTGCCCTGCTAGCTGTACTTCAGAGCTCTTATATATATAATCAATGGAAGAGGGGCCAAAGCATAAATTTGAGGCAAAAATCAAGCACAAAAAGAGTTGAAAGGATAATGGCAGCATGATACAATACAAAGCAATGACAACACGATCATGGTATCAAGCAATGCAAGAACTAGAAAATGTAAACAATGCACCGCTATCATATGATTCATTTCCTTATTTATTGTAGAAAAACAAAAGCTATAACTAAATCTGTCTTCATCTTCCTCAGCAATGTCATTGAAATAGTTGCACTTCTCTCTTTGCTTACCCTTAATTATGTGCCTGTTGTATGCTCACCATTGCGTTGTCAACCTCGTAGCACTCTTTGCATTTCAAGGAAGATTGCTATCAAATGTTACCAAAACAAGAATGTTGTGGTATATCACATCGACATTGCCACAAATTTCTTGAATAATAAATGTGATTGTCTAAAATTGGATACAACGTAATCATTTTTTCAATTCTTAGTTGTCTTGGAACTGTTGCATTTCATCATGTGAAGGATCCCTTGGGATGTGCAAACTTTTTGCTTTTTATCACTTGCATATAAAGGTCCATCTAAAGCGTGGGCATGCATGCAAGAAAAAGAGACGTTTTTTTTTTTCCTATTACTATTGGCATATAGAGGTGCATCAAGAGGATCAAATTCTTTGCAATAAAGTCTTAATCGATGTTGCAAAACTTATAATTTAAGGCATTGACTTTAATGTTGACTTCTGTATAAACTCCATTAACCAATTTGAACACATAGTATTGCCTTTTGTAAGTCAATGCAAACAATACAAGAAGCTATGGCATTTATAAGCTTTCTCACATTTTGCATAGCAAGGAAGACTGAAAAATAAAATAAAGTCCAAATGCCAAACAAACATTGGCAATGTACAAAGCATTAGATAAGGTGTCACGTCTGTCAAGTTAGGGTTTGGACTTTTATTTTGCTTTACGCACAACACGTGTTCATGGAAATGCAAACCATGACATGCACTTTGAGTGCGAACATGCATCCAATGTCTTGATGCACCTTAAGAATTGGTCTAGCACAATCCTTCCCTCCTAAAAGTTGAGATGCCAAAATTGAAATAACAATTTGCTCTTTTCCATGTTGCACATGGGTTGTTTGTTGGTGCTATCCATGGACCATTTATGTTGTGTTAGGTAGAGTGTGCATGTATTAGTTTGAACATAGTCTATGAAGCTTTTGGCAAGTTGTGATCCCATTGAGTTTCTCGAACAAGGAGGATCCGTATTTGAATTTACAATCTTGGTTGAGATGTGAATATCTAGATATCAATTTTTTCAAATTGTTCAACTAGTCAAGATTGGTGGAAACTAGGATAGATTGATATTAAAACTTATCAAATCCAATCCAACTCACAACGTTAGAGTCTTTGATTCTGAATAAGTCTAATAGAGGTCCTTGGATTTGATTTTTGTGTGTTTTGAGATGTGCTAGTGGATACATACTCTTGAAAATATGTCAAATGATTTTTCTTGCTTTGACAAGTCCAAACATGTAATGTACATTCACATTGAGACAATGCAATTTGGAAAAAAAATCAATCTAAATAGTAATGAAATACAAAAAACAAGAAAATGTTTATACCATGCAAATGACATGAATAACAAGCAATGGTACAAAGTGATTGTCTCAAATTTGTCATTATGATGTCGAAATGGGCTCATGTCATGTTATGAAAATTTCGTGGTGCATGTTAGAGGCAAGCCTTTAGATTCACACTTGCCTGAAATTATTAGTAATATGAGAGAAGTCATCATTAGTGACAATCATAGCGTTTCTTCAAGTAGTTTTTGATATGATTGGTTCCATGTAGTAAGGTCGTAGAAATCTTTAATCATATACCCTATGTTTGCATATCTATGTTTATGAGCTTAAATTCTCCAATTTGTTGGGTGGCATTTCCTCCATGGGATTTACAAAATACGAAGTCCTTTATCTTAGTTTACTCGAATAATGTTTACTTTTTGCATATGGCCTCAAGTAGTTTTGGCACATTTGTAAGGGAGTACTAGGCTATCTATCTTCTTGCATGTCTTGTTTGCTATACTTAGGTCTTTCTTTGACTCTTTGCTATAAAAATCCTCCAAACAAATATAGCAAACTATGCTAAGGTATACACAGTTCCACGACGTGCCATAATTGTGTTAGTAGGTAGTGTGTACATTAATTTTGCTTTATGCAGTTCACAATATATTCATTAAGGCTCAAACCAATGCTGAGTAGGTATATTGTTTTTTTTAAAAAAGCCAACAGGTTCAATCGGGTTAGTGTTTTTTTTAAAGCCAAATATAATTATGTGAAAACTTTATATCTAGATTTACTCATAAGCCATGAATGTTGACAAGTATCTTAATACTTGGTGGTTACCAATGCCTCAAGCTAGAAGGCACACATGCTTGCACATGCTTCAAAGCTTGTGTGCACGGTCCCGAGTGCCACCCCTCCAAACCCTTCCCTCCCGGCGGTCCGTACGAGGGTCGAGGTCAACCCTCAGGCCATGAGTTGTTGCTAGTTGGCTGTCGGGCCAGGGGGCCCCCTGGCCCACAACCACAGCGTTGCGAGCTTGCCCGAGCCATCTTTTATTTTTATTTTTTATTCAATGATGATATCATAGTGATGTCATCATTCAAATGATGGATTTCAAAGTTTTATAAAATCCAATGTATAAAGTTCACACCTTTTTCTGATTTCAAAGTTGTGAAAAAATCTATTTTATTTTTTTACTTTTTTGTGTGTTACTTGTCCTATCGAACTTGGAATTCAAGGCACTTAAACAAAAAAGTGATAGTAGCAGTTGTTCATGACCACCAATATGCAACCACTGTGCAGTTGCCCGTTTATGACAAAATGTTATGTGTAGTCGCTGATAGGAAGATAGATAGTCGCCCTTTCGACGTAACGAGAATATCTGCATGCAAATGAGATATCTAGTTGTGATAGAACCAGTGAGGCCGTGAAAAGTGTTGACCTACGAACAATCAGAAGAAACAGCGGATTAGTGGAGGAAAGTGACAGCCGGAAGATCTTGTGGAAGAACTGGCTGGTTTGCAGTCAAGTATAGATCATTCAGGTATAGTAGGGGCTCCAGTGGTGCATGCTTGCATAGCTAAGGCAAATCAAAGTTTTCAATGGAAGATGGCAATCATGGCATTGTGAATATGGATCAAAGTGCAGATTAACACAAAAAGAGACCTGCTTCACCATCACTTCCGTCCCCACCTCCCTCTTCTCGTCCCTCGTCGTGAATCTACAGTTGATGGTACATCTCTTCATCAACCTGCACCGTATCGTCCCCCACAATGTCGTACACCAATCCCTTCCTCTCCTTTGTTAGCTTCGCAAACTCCTATACAACCATCCTCTCGTGTACCCTATCAAGGTTGTGGATGTTTATATGTGCAGGGTGGAGGCCTTTCTCGTCATGAAAATGCATGTACCACTTTTCAGCAACGAGCTTCCCTTTTAGCAACACCACACATCTCCCATCATGTTGCTCTTTCACCTCCAGACTCTAGTTGGGCTTGGGCACGCAATCTTGATATTTTGGGCTCCTTTTATCTTGGTTTCCCTCGTTCTCGCCTTTATGCCCGCATTCCAATTGCACTTCGCCTGGACATAAAAAAGCTCTTTGACTGCCTTTAAACCCGTTTAGCTACCAACCCTTCTGATATTGAGATGATGTAATAATTTCTAATCATTTTATTATAGAGATCTTATGTGTCTTCTTCATACAATAAGTCTCTCTTTACTTCTTGTATAAATTGTTTTTTAAAGTGTGTAAGTCTCTTCAAGATGTAGTCCCCAAATTTGAAGTTTGACCATTAAACTATGTTGGGCATTATTGTTAGTTTGAAAATGCGTGTTTGGCCTCCTTCCTTTTATGATCCCAACAGCCTTTACCCAAGGCTTCTATGATAACAACCCAACTCCATGCTAGAAAGACCTTAGTTGCAAAACTTACTTGAGAACATGATTATTCTTTAGCATGTGAGATATAGGTGCACAAAATATATATTGGTATCCTAGAAAACACAGTGGTCATAAAGCATTTACAAATACTTATGTTCTTTTAAGATTTGCAGGTTTTGAAATTTTAATAGTTTTAAGGGCAAAGGGCAAGGGGACTATGATGACCATTGGGCCTTAGTGAATCTTCAATGCACTCTCTTGGGAATCATGAGTTTGTGATGGCAAATTTGAATGCTATTTTTTTGGCAAGAGTCATGATTAACCTAAACATCAAGCAAATGTTTTGTTTATGTTTGATGAGAAAGGGAATTCAATGTGTAAAAATCATCTTAATATGTTATTTTAGCTGGGTCTATGAAAATACCTGGTATAATTTTTTAATTTTTTTTTTGCATACATGATTAAACAACTAGTGGTTGTTATACAACATATATACACTTAGGCAATGCCATTTATAGAGCTAATCTCCTTAAATGTCACCACATAGTGGTTGGGATTCTAGCTTGCACCTTTTCGGTGGTAGTTGTTACGCATGCACATCGAGTTCATATTTTAGGAGCACCGCAAGCGAAATGGAACAAATGCCCCTAGGGCCCAGTTGCAAGAAAAAGGTGGGAACACTCCAATACGAAAAGATCACGCACTCCATTAAACCATTTAACAACAACAAAAGCAAATAATTCTATCAATCTATCAAATCAATGAGTGGGTGGGAGTCTTGAGATAGAAGGAAGCTAACGAAGGAGCTACCCAAAGCCAAGCATCATATCTACTAAAACGTGACTGCGCTCTCGATCGGTAATTGTAGTAGATCGGAACGTGAAGGAGACACTGGGAGCTCGTTCCTGCGTGAATTGATTGGTTTCTTTTGGTTATACTCGCTCAATTGCGCTTTTTTGGCTAGCAGCTGCGATGGGTTGGCTACAGAGCTCAACGAAAGGAGTCATTGGTGGAGCTACGAGCTGCGGCGGGGTATTGCTAGGCGGAGCCAAAGCGGCCGGTGCTCTACTGACTTTCAGTGGATTCACTTCCACTGGTCCTGCTGCAGGATCCTATGCTGCAGCATGGATGTCTTCAGTAGCAACAGTCAGCGGAGGTGCTGTCCCGGCTGGGTCTTTGTTTGCCTCTATCCAGTCTCTGGCTATGGGAGGTGTATTGGGAGCAACAAGTGCCATCGGCGGCGGGCTGTTAGTCGGTGGAGTACTAGGCGGCGCACTTTATTTTGCTGGGCAAAAAATATGTAAAACTAACAGTAATTCGTAAAGTCTTCACCTAACAGTGAAGCGAAGTAGACGATTTTCCTTCATCTGAAGCTCTTCGATTTGAAATCACATAATCAAACTTCAGATTTTATTCCAAATGTAGGTTTGAATAAATTATTGGACAATAACTTATGTCCATAATCTTAAGATGTTGAAGAGTAGATTTTGATGATGTTATGAAAAGTATGCTATTGAAAGGTTTAATGCTTACATGTTGCCATAGAGCATCTTTTGTTCATTACGTAGACAAGACCGTTTTATGCAGAGCTCCGCGCCTAGATCTATTTGGTAGCTAAGAAGTCTACACTACAATTGTTGATTGGTCATTTGCTTTACTTTGATCATACATATAATGGTCAAGCACCAATGCATCCACATATAGTATGTGTATGGGCTTGTGGATTTTCACTATTAGATCAATTTATGAGTTTATCACATGGAATGTGCGTCCTCTGCTTTTAAATGTCGAATTTTTGGGTAATTCTTAACGCCAAATGTAGTGACGATGATCCTGCCATAATTGTCGGGATGAAGTAGTTGTTATGAGATTAGACGATTTGTTCATGTTTTGTCTGTCAAGTTTGCAGCGCAATTCGAAAAGGGATAAACGTACGACATGTGAACTTGCTGCAGATCTAACTTGTAAATAACAGATCAGTGTTCTATTGTCATCATCTCTATAATGAAATTTGAAAACCGGAAGAAGGAAGGCCCTATATCTATAAACATGTGATTCAATCGGAGTAAAGAATATATGGGAAATTTTTTCTATCTTATCTTTGTCACAGAAACAAGGAAAAGAAAGAAAATGCACACAGGGAATAGAGACAACAATATGGAAGACTGAAAAGAACTACATACATTATCATTCACGTTCTTAAAAATATATGTACAAAAATGCTCTACCTGCTGCACAGGGAGCTTGCTAAACTTAAGCAAATCACTTATCTAACTTCTTACAAATCAGCTAACCCTATCTTGCCTACTGATTTCCTACAAATCTGCTACTCTGTTAACTTCTAGTCTGCTGTTTGCTACACTATTAGGTGAGGCCACATGGATGCCCAAGTGGCCATCATGACAGGCTGCTTGATTTTTGATTTTGCAACACTCTCCCTTCAAGCTGCATGTCATAATGAATGAACTGTGAATGTATGAACACCCAAAGCAGCTCTATGCTGTGTAAAACTTGCTTGAGGCAAGGCCTTGGTCAAAACATCAGCTATCATCTCTTGTGAAGACAAGTAATCTCCACCAGATCTCTTGACATAATGAAAATGAATCGAAATGTGCTTTGTGCGTGAATGAAAAACAGGATTTCGAGCCATTTTAATGCTGCTTTGATTGTCAAATCAGATTTTTGACCTTCATTAACTTGTCAGTGAAGGATCACATCATTACCCACATTTGTGATGCTGTAACACCTTGACAGGCATGGGATGTGCTAAAGGAGCAGTTCGAGATGTCAAATCCATCAAGAATCATGTTTCTGAAGTCAAAGCTGAATAGTGCCCGAATGGAATAAGGAGAGCACATTCAGACGTACATGACCAGAATCAAGACAATGAGGGATGAACTGCATTCTATTGGTGAGCGCATACGTGATGTGGAGCTGGTGCACAATGCATTGTGCGGCATTGCAGAACCCTATCAAATGTTTGTGAGCAGAATAGCATCAAGAGAAGATTGCCAACCTTTGACGAGCTCACAGAAATCTTGATGCAGGAAGAGCAACGGCGAGAAACGGTGAAAGCTAGATGTAAGAAAACTGACGATCAGGCACTTGCGACACGCCAAAAACAAGGCAAGGCAAGAGCAAGAAGAAGTCTAAACAACAATTTGCCAAGTCTCAGGAGGATGAGGGATCTTCCAGTAAGACCAAGAAGAAAGGCAAGTGCTTCAAATGCCTCCTGACTATTTGTGGATTTCTCATCGGGCAATCTCGGCATGGATGATTAACTCCGCATTGTGAACACAATGGATCAAATGTTTATGGATCTTCTCGATGTGGACATTCAGCACGGCAATGTTTCCCTCCGCATCCATAGCATCTTACCGAGTGCAATACACCATCGCCTCTAAGTTGATAGGCATACACTGGTAATAGATTTCCCTTAGGATCTTCCACAAAGTAGACTGGTAGGCTATTATGGTCCTCCATGGAGTTCGGTGACATGCAAGAGGATATAACC